>PVKV010016409.1:0-50757 GCA_004027835.1 Alouatta palliata
TAGGACTGTGCTGGCTCCTCCCACCCTCCACTCCTCTCCTCCCTCCCCATCAGCCTAGGACTGTGCTGGCTCCTCCCACCCTCCACTCCTCTCCTCCCTCCCCATCAGCCTAGGCCTGTGCTGGCTCCTCCCACCCTCCACTTCTCTCCTTCCTTTTGGAATCCTTCGTGGGGCTCGCAGTGACTTTCCTCCTAGGAGGAAGTCAGCCTTACCAGTCGCTGCATGTGCCGGCAGGACTCTTAGTGTGTACACAGATGCACACATATTATTCTTTCCTTTTAAATTGAATCCAGCAGCGAACTCTCCTGGCCTCTTGCTTTTTCACCCATAGCCTGTCTGGGTGCTGGCTCCGAGGCTCCCTCCCGTCCCTCCTGACAGCTGTGAATGGTCCCAGGGGACAGGGAGGCCACCACTCACTCTCCAGCCTCCTACAGGTGCAGGCCTGGCCTTGTCTCTCTTCTCTGCACAGCAATGGAGAAGCCTGAGCACACCGGCCCCACACGGGCACCTGAATCAGCAGGAGACAGTGCTGGAGGCAATGCCAGGGGCCATGTGCACCTGGTCCCCCCCGCTACACCCCACACCTGAGGGGTGCCGCCAGGGTGTCCAGAAAGAGGCTTGGCTCACACTCCCAGTGACAGGCCTGTAGGCCTCCAGCCCCAGGTGATGCTGCCTCCTCCCACCTCCTGCCTTTGTCATCAAACTGTCCCCTCTCCTGGCACTCAGCCCATGGGCTGAGGGTGGCTAAGGGGTCAGGGCAGGCTCTGCCTAGTCTTTGCCATTTTGGTCTCCCTGCTCCCGCCCGCCCTGCACAACCCTTGTGGAAGCTATGCAGTGCCTGCCCCGTCCCAGCTACCCACCCGGGCGCCCCTCTCAGGATGGAAGGGAGTTCAGGGGTCAGCACAAGTTTTCTGTGAGCAGATGCCAGACATGCAGGGGATTCAGGACATGCAGCTGCAGCGCGTGGGGTCTGAGAGATGAGAGGGAGTGACGGGTGTGGGGTGACCTGCGTTTGAGCCCCTGGGAGAGGTCATCTTTGAGACGAGAAGTGTGGGACCAGGAGCTTTGTTCTGGGGAATGAGGCAGCTTCCTGATGGGCCACAAGGCACAAAAGTCCCTGCGTTTGGGGCTGGGCCCAGGTTAGAGAGCACACGGGGGCTACAGACATGTGCACCTGAGACACAGGAGCCGTCGGAGCTGGGAGTGGGTGGGGGCAGGGGAGCCACAGGCATGAGTTCTGGGTCCCCCAGGTGCAGGGGCTGTGGATCTCAGTGAGTTCAACATGCAGAAGGGAATTAGCCAAAGAGAGAACACTGTAATATTTTAATGCATCCTGTAAACTACCCTCCAGAAAGGCCACCCTAAATCACATTCCTCTTTTTTGAGATGGAGTCTTGTGCTGTAGCCCACACTGGAATGCAGTGGCGCAATTATCAGCTAAACTGCAACTTCTGCCTCCCAGTTTCAAGTGATTCTCATTCCTCAGCCTCCCAAGTATCTGGGACTACAGGCACACACCACCACGCCCAGCTAATTTTTGTACTTTTAGTAGAGCCTATGTTTCGCCATGTTGCCCAAGCTGGTCTTGAATTCTTGATCTCAAGTGATTCTCCCACCTTGGCCTCCTAAAGTGCTGGGATTACAGGCATGAGCCACCATGCCTGTCCCTGAATTACATTTCCACCAGCGATTTATGAGTATCCATTTTCCTGAATACTCAATGACAAGGTGGTCATTGAAAAATTACACACTTCCGAAAAATCTTTTTTAAAAAAAATTTTTTTAGAGACAGGGTCTTGCTCTGTTGTACAGGCTAGAGTGCAGTTGTGCAATTAGGGCTCACTGTCTCCTTGAGCTCCTGAGCTCAACAGATCCTCCCGCCTTGGCCTCCTAAAGTGCTGGGATTACAAGCGTGGGCCACTGTGTTTGGCCTGAAAAGTCTTTTGTCAGTTTTGCTGGCAAAAAGTAGCACAGACCCGCCCGTGCGCACATGCTGACAGCTCCACAGTGCGTCCTCGCTGTCCAGCTTCCAAGCTACAACTCATCACAGCTGTTTCACGTGCAGCGAAAGGTCCCACTGCCTCGTGGCTGCTTGGGGAAGGTGCTCAGCTGTGGAAGCCCCAGCCCCATCGGGTGGGCTCGTCCACGCAGATGGGGTTTGCTGTCTTTCACAGACTCTTAACTGGCTAATCAGTCTTGGTAAAACACTCCTTTATTAGAGGCTTCCAGATGGCAGATAAGATAATAAGAAAAACCCTCCCCCAAAATACTTAATAATGACAGATAAAACACAGCAAACCTGCCTAATATGCACAGCCCAGCGCTCAAGACAAAGGCAACCCTGACCCAAAAATAAGGAGGAAAAGAAGCCAAGAGGAAGTGCAGCACACGGACAATGCGGACTGCCCCCAGAGCATCCGCCAGTGACACAAATGCAGACGCGTGCTCAAGATTTCTTTTTGCTGCAACTCGACCTGATTTTAAAATACACATGGAAAAGCCAAAGGCCAAGAAGAGCAGAGCAATGTCTGGAGAAGAACCAGGCGGATGGGTCTGCCCTGTTGGATGGGAGCCACTGTACGCATGGGTCTGCCCTGCCAGATGGGAGCCCGCTGTACCCATGGGTCTGCCCTGCCAGATGGGAGCCCGCTGTACCCATGGGTCTGCCCTGCCAGATGGGAGCCTACTGTACGCATGGGTCTGCCCTGCCGGATGGGAGCCCGCTGTACCCACGGGTCTGCCCTGCCGGATGGGAGCCCGCTGTATCCACGGGTCTGCCCTGCTGGATGGGAGCATGCCGTACCTACAGGTCTGCCCTCCTGGATGGGAACCGCTGTACCCACGGGTCTGCCCTGCCGGATGGGAGCCCGCCGTACCCACGGGTCTGCCCTGCCGGATGGGAGCCCGCTGTACCCATGGGTCTGCCCTGCTGGATGGGAGCATGCCGTACCTACAGGTCTGCCCTCCTGGATGGGAACCGCTGTACCCACGGGTCTGCCCTGCTGGATGGGAGCCCACCGTACCCATTGGCCTGAATGGCAACCCATCGTATCCCAGAGCAACTGGGAAGCTGGATGAGAACATGCTGTACATAGAGCAGCTCGGAAGCCAAGGCACAGACATGGGCCCGGGACAGAGCTGCTGCCCTGGGGACGGGCCCAGCACAGAGGGCTGAACAAGCTGCAGCCCCAGGTGAGCAACAGGGGGCCGGAGCCGGAGCCGGAGTCAGAATCGGAGCACACCTCCCAACAGAAAACAACTGCAAGGGCAAACACTGTCTGATCATGACACATGTATTTTTTAGAAAAAAGTATAAAATATATTTGTTATTGGGGTAGATTTTAGGTACAGATTTAACAAAACACAAAAACTATGAAATTAAAGATCAGGTCACATAATATCAACTTCTAAACAATGGAAGACACCGATGTTTTTAAAAATGAAAAGGCAATCCACAGAGAGAGGGTGTTTGCAGCACATACAACACCCATGGCCAGGGCTTTGGAATATCTAAAGAACCCCAGAAATTAGTAGGACAAGCCCGACAGAAACACGGGCAAAGGCAGATGGCCAGGAGGCGTGAAAGGCTGTCCAGTTTCCTTAGCAATGGGCCACATGTATTGGAGAAAAACAGAAACCTCACATTCGATTAGTGAGACTGCAAACGCTCTGTATTAACCAGGGCCTGGAGAAGCAGGAACACCAGGTGAGTGGAGCAAGTGCACAGTGGCACAGCTGCTTTAAAGACAAGCAGGGAATCTGTCACTAGCTTGAAATGTACACATCCCAGAACCAGCACCTCTAGGCACACACCCCAGGAAAACTCACAGCTGCAGGAAAACTCCCGAGTGCAAACACATAAAGCAGAGAAAGATGCTACAATCACAGAAGCGGACACTTCCCACTTCCAGCCAAGATGGAAAAGACTTGAACAGACACTTAAAAGAAAAAATGCAAATGGACAATAAGCACGATCAAAAGCAAAACGCGAAAGAGAACAAACAATGCCGCACATAAGGCAGGATTCACTTTCACGACTCTCACCACACCTGCAGGATTCACTCTCACAACAATTAGGGCACCTGCAGGATTCACTCACACAACTCTCACAGCACCTGCAGGATTCACTCTCACGACTCTCAGGCACCTGCAGGATTCACTCTCACAACTCTCACGGCACCTGCAGGATTCACTCTCACAACTCTCACGGCACCTGCAGGATTCACTCTCACGACTCTCAGGCACCTGCAGGATTCACTCTCATGACACTCAAGCACCAGGCCCCAGGATAGGTGACGGTAACGGCTTGGCAGGAGGGTTCACATCTTGTGTAGGAGTTACACCGTGTACACAGCTAACTGCCGAGACTTGCCAAAGTGGACCCTTTCAGCCCGCACAGCCCTAGTGATAGATGCAGACGGGCAGAGCAGAAGTCAAAGGCAGGAGCAAGAGCTGGACGTCCAGGGGACCAGGAGGAAGCCTGTCTCACTCCTTGCTGCTGATGGTAGCAGTGGGTGTCCTACCCAGGTTGGATACCCCCCATGCCTGGGGTCAGCTGAAGGAGGGTCCAACAAGGTGCTGGGAGCTGGAGGCACAGGGCTGCACACACCACCCAGGCAAGCAGCAAGTCTGCAACCATGCACATGAGCTATGTGGCTTCCACCCCAGGAGCTGGAAACTCAAAGGGCTTATGTCCATCTTCTGAGAGAGGCAGAAGGGCCTCTCGTGCCCCCGTCACCAGGAACACTGTGGGAAGGAGCTGTGGGAACAGCCAAGTGGACAGAAACGAACCACCCTATCTGTTAGTGACACGTCAGTAAGATATAGATGAAGGGCAGGACAGAACAAATGCGCATACCCTACCCTCCTCCCAAGGCCCGACCAAAATGACAGTCAGTGGGTTTGCAACACACAGAGGACAAATGAGGACAGACGAAAAAAGACGGTGTTGAAGGTGCAAAGCAGAAGAGATCCTGAGTTCTACAACGGCCGCCAAGACACAGAAACAACGAGACTGGCTCCAGCGGGGCTGCCAGGAAGCCTGGAAGTGGGGAGGAAAAGGGGTGTAGGTGGGCGGGCTGCGGAAGGCTCCTCACCGCCGGCAGGAGACAGGACTCATTCGGCAGCCCCAGGCACTACCACTGGAGGTGAAGACACCATAAGGTAAGCAGGGAAGGAGAGCCCATCCACAGAACGTGGGAGGCGCTTCCCTCCTCCTTTCTGCTCCGATGCTGAGATGTGATGACAGAAACGAGGGTGGAAGATGAAGTTTGAGAAAATCTCCCAGCAAGTGGACACAAATCAAAAATAAGGGAGAAGATGTAAGAAAAAAAGGCGATCTATTGGGAGACTCAATGTCTGAATGATAGGAATTTCAGAAACCAAAGATTGAAAGCAAAGAGGAGGAAATGATCACGGAAACAGGACAGTCGCACGTGCTCCCAGGCTACGGAGGCCACAACAGATAAAAACAGGCCACGATCAAACCTCAGGGGACGGTCCGCCACGCGAAAGCCTGAAGCAAGACCCCAAAGAGTCCCACTGGAGAGAAACCGCTCACAGCCAAAGGAATCGAGGATCAGTATGACAACTGCCTTCTCACAGCGACACTGGATTTTAAAATCTTGAAGTGTGAGAGACAATCTGTAGTCTAGAATTCTATACCCTGAAAACCTCGCTTTTATTTTTGAGATGGAGTCTCGCTCTTGTTGCCCAGGCTGGAATGCAATGGCGCGCTCGGCTCACCGCAACCTCAGCCTCCCAAGTGCAAGTGATTCTCCTGCCTCAGCCTCCCAAGCAGCTGGGATTACAGGTGCCCGCCACCATGCCCAGGTAATTTTTTGTATTTTTAGGAGAGATGGGGTTTCACTATGTTGGTCAGGCTAGTCTTGAACTCTTGACCTCAGGCAATCCACCTGCCTCAGCCTCCCAAAGTGGTGGGATTACAGGCGTGAGCCACCGTGCCTGGCCTACCGTGAAAACTTTAAAGTACAAGAATTATGGTATACTTGACCTTCAAGATTTCTAAAATATGTATCTCCCAAAAACCATGTTTCAGGAAGTTACTAGGGAATGTGTTTCAACAAAATGAAAGCAAACCCAAAAAATGAAAAAGACAGAGGCCCAGGACAGCAAAAGGTATCCCGGGGGCAGTGAGAGGACCTGGGGCAGCCCATAATGGGGGCGGAATGGTCTGGAAAAGCCACAAAGATGAAGCTCATTGAGTCCTGGATATGTCTGACCATAGAACAAAGACAGGGTGGTGCGGGAGAAATCAGTACTATTAAGTATTTAGAAGAAAATTTAAAAATCCAAGAAGACTATGACCTCTCTACTAAAGCTCCCCTCATTACACTAGAGGTTACAATAATCCTCTTATGTGACTCAGCAAGAAACAAGTTTACAGAGACATCAACATGTAAACAATACTGATGTACAAACATTTTGAAGAACAAGGGTCATATAAAACATGCGTCTATGGTGGGGGAAGGTGCTAAAAAATCTGAAATCCTTAGTTTCCAAAGTCAATACGTAAGACTTAATCCCCTCTCTCCTGCCAAAAAAGAGAGAAAAAAGAAAACAGGAAGCAGCCGTGTGAGTGTGTGAGTCTCAAACGGGAGGGACTGACCCAAGAGCAGCAGAGCTGGAGGGCTTGTGGCTGGGAGTGGCGGGCAGAACACTGCTGTTTTTAATAATAATTCCTGCAGAATTCTTTAGATCTAAAATATATGCAAGACATAACTGACAAAAAAAATTTTAAAGGTTCAATATGGGCTCTTGGGTGAAAGAAATTTAACAAAATGCACACACACTGGTTATTTTCGTTGTTGACAAATCAGTCTTACTTTAGGGACAAATGGAATTATCAACACCCTTCTACAATGAAGAAACAGAGATCGTGTAAAGTGAGCAAACATCAATCAATCGGCTAACTCACTGCCAAAATTACCACACTCTGTCCTGACTGTACAGGATCATTTTCCTCCGTCTCACATCCAAGAACTGATGTGGGCGCTGCTCCTCGTCCAGCTGCTCCCTGTCCCTCAGAGGATGGCACTCGGTCCAGCCCAGATGTCTGGCAGGCCTCCCCCTGGACGCGCATCTCAGCAGACGCTGCACGATGGCCTGTGCAGTAGTGATCCATGCTTCTTACCTTTCCTGTTGTGATTTCATCATTTTGCCCCTGGCCAAGACTTCTCTCTTTCTAGGTGCAAGTAAACTATAACATTTTCCCTTTAAAATTTCCAAGATCTAACACTTCAAAAAATATGTTGCTGTTTCATGATAAAATGAAACAAAACAAATCAATCAACTGGGCATAGAAGGGAACTTCTTCAACATGATAAAGGCCACGTATGAAACCCACAGCTAACGTCGTACGGGATGGTGAAAACGGGGATGCTTTCTCCTTAAGATCAGGAACGAGACGAGAACTCCCACTCAAGGCACTTTTTGTCAACATCATGTTAGAACTTCCAGCCAGGGCAATCAGTCAACAACAGGAACAAAAGGAAGCGAAGGGCATCCAGACTGGACAGCAAAAAGTAAAACTATCTTTACTCACAGAGGAGAAATAAAACCACCTGAAACCGCGATGACAGGCTCTTACAGGGTGACGCACCACACAAGATTTTGGTGAAAGACTGACGGCTAGGACGGCGGACCCATAAGATGATGACACCGTGGTTTCCCTGCACCTTTTCAATGTTTGGATACATGAACACTCAGAGTGTGTTACAGCTGCCACCGTGTTCAGCACAGGCCCGCGCTGCGTGGACAAGCAGCCTGGGAGCAACAGGCTGTGCCACGGCCCAGGCCTGCAACCGGCTCCACCGTCTGGTGTCTAGGAGCACCTTGTGATGCGCACACAACATCTGCTAAGGACGCATGTCTTGGAATAGATTATATTGTTAAGTGACGCACGACTGTGTATGAAAAACCCGAAGGAATCCACAACAAAACCCTAAGAGCTAATAAACTAGTTCGGCAAACCTGCAGGATAAAAGCTCAATACACAAAATCCCTTGCATTTTCATACACAAACACTGAACATTCCCAAAAGAAAACACAAAGCAATTCCATCAAGTACAATAGCACCAAAAAGAATAAGACGCTTTGGAATAAAATTTATAAAAAAGGGTAACATTTTTCTATGTTCTGGAAGTACTAGAAGGAAAAGATAAAAAAGGATAAAACTGCAGTCTGAAAACTACAAAATATGGTTGAAACAAATTAAAGACGATTTAAATAAATAAAAAGACACCCTAAAGTCAGGGACTGGACAACATAATATTGTTAAGATGACAATATTGCCCAGTGTTCTACAAATTCATGCAATCCCTATCAAAATTTCAAATGGTTTTCTTTTTGCAGAAATTGACATGTTGATCCTAAAACTGACATGGGATTGCAAGAGATCCTGGGTCCTGAAATAGAACAAAGTTGAGGGACCCACACTTCTCAATTCAAAACTCAGTACAAAGCTACAGCAATCAAAACAGGAAGGTGGATGGTACAGACATGGGAAGGACGTAGATCAATGGAATAGAATTGAGAGTCCAGAAATAAACCCAGCATCTGTGGCCAAATGATTATTATTATTTTTTTTTTTTGGAGATGGAGTCTTGCTCTGTCACCCAGGCTGGAGTGTAGTGGTATGATCAGCTCACTGCAACCTCCATCTTCTGGGTCAAATAATTCTCCTGCCTCAGCCTCCCAAGTAGCTGGAACTACAGGCGCCCGCCACCACACCCACCTAATTTTTATTGTATTTTTAGTAGAGATGGGGTTTCACCATGTTAGCCAGGCTGGTCTGAACTCCCGATGTCCAGGGATCTGCCCGACTCGGCCTCCCAAAGTGCTGGGATTACAGGCGTGACCCACCACACCCAGCTGCCAACTGATTTTTACAGTGCTAAGTCCACTTGATAGGGAAATTATCTCTTCCCCAAATGTCGTTATGACAACTGGATATCCACATGCAAAGGAATGAAGTTGTAGCCCAACCTCACACCATATACAAACATCAGCTCGAAATGGATTAAAGACCTACACCTAAGGGCTAAAATTATTAAACTCTTAGAAGAAAAGTTAGGCATAAATCTTTGACCTTTGATTGGGCAATGATATCTTAAATATGATATAAAATACACAGGCAACAAAAGAAAAAATGGATAAATTGGACTTTATCAAAATTAAAACCTTTGGGACTTTAAAGGATACCATTAAGAAAATAAAAAGATAACTCATGGTATGGAAGAAAATATTTGCAGGTTAGATATCTGATGAGGACTCAGAATGGAGAATATACAACCAACTCCTACAGATCAGCAACAGAAGACAATGCAATTAGGCAAAGGACTTAAACAGATATTTCTCTAAAGAAGACACACAAATGGACAATATGCAGGAAAAGGTGCTCAACATCCTCAGTCATCCGAAAAAAGCAAAACCACAGTGAGATACCGCTTCACACCTACTAAGGTGGCTTTTACCTATACCAAAAAAAAAAAAAGAAAAGAAAAGAAAAGAAAGAAAATAAGTGTTAGTGAGCACACAGAGAAATTGGAACCTTTGTACAAGGCTGGACGGAATGTAAAATGGTTCAGCTGCTGTGGAAAAGAATCCAGCAGTTTCTGAAAAGTTAAACATGGAGTTACCATTTGACCCTGCATTTCCACTCCTGATTATAAACTCAAGGAAACCAAAAACATACGTCTATACCAGACCACACAGGAACATGTACATGGATTCTCAGAGCAACGTTACTGGCAATAGCTAAAAAGTAGAAACAACCGATGTTCATCAACTGATGAATGGAGAAACAAAATGTGGTCTATACATACAAAGGAATATTATTCAGCCTTAAAACACAAAGTTCTGAGCCACGCTACAACATAAACGAACCTTTAAAAAATTATGCTACATGAAAAAACCCAGACACAAAAGGCCATACGCTGCATGATTCCATTTATATGACATGTCCAGAACAGACAAATCTATAGAGAAAGAAAACAGAGTAGTGGCTTCCAGAGGCTAGAGGGAGTGGGGAATGGGAGCCGAGGGGTAAGGAGTTTCTTTCTTTCTTTTTTTTTTCTGAGACAGGGTCTTACTGTATTGCCTGGGCTGGAGTACAGTGGCACAATTTTGGCTCACTGCAGCCTTGACCTCCCAGGCCTCCAACTCCTAGCCTCAAGTGATCCACCCACCTCAGCCTCCCAAAGCGCTGGGATAACAGAGTGAGCCACTGTGCCTGGCCAAGGTGTTTCTTTTTGGTGTGGTAAGAATATTCTGGAATTAGATGGTGGTAATGGAATGGCTGCACAACAGTGTCAATATACTGAAAAGCAGTAAATCGTATACTTTCAAATGGTTAATTTGAAATGGTAAATTTCCGGTTACCTTTCTGGGACGCAGACTTATCTACCTCTGCCCTTGTGACACCACCTCATTATCACAATTCCCATTTAAGCCAGGGCCAAGTGGTTTTGGTTGCTTGTAATTTAAGGGTCTAAACTGTCCAGACAACTGACCCAAAGACATCAGACTTGATAGACCAGAGTCTGAACTCTCCGAAATCACACATGTGAGATGACCGAGTCACCGAGGGAACCGAAGCAGGGGCAGTGCCTGCACCCTCACCCTGGTGGGGTCACCTATCACGGGCTGCAGCTTGTTTCTCTGGGGTTTGCCCACCCGTGCCGACTTTGCACTGGAACTTCCACCCGGACACAGCTTCCAATGTTCAGCAAAAGGTTCGTGCACCCAACCTTCTCATTCGCTCCCTGAAAAAAATCATCTTTTAACCTTTGAGACTAGGTCAACTCACACCAGTATTTTGACTTTTAATTCAACATCTTCATATTAAACAGTTATCTTACAAATGCCACTGAAATGAAGTAGCTGAATGCTGAAACTTTGTGAAAAGACATCACCCAAAGGATCACCAACAACTTCAAAGGCCAAGTGCTTTGTCAGAATCACAAAGCACCCAGCCACTTAAAATAAGAAGTCTTTCAACACCAACTTGAAATAATCATCCTGACATAAAGCTTCCCATATGCCACTGCTGTGTAAGTGCATAACTTAGTAAAATAAAACATGAATAGCAATGCAAAGAATTATCTCCTGACAATTTCAGAGAGAAAAGGAGGTCCTGAAGTGTTTATTTTTAAACAGTGATTTTAAAAGTGCAAAGTCAATCACTTTAGGCAAGAAAATATCTATCTTCTAGAATGAAACTGGCCTGGAATTTACAGATATGATTTTCTCACTTAGAAATGATCCATCATCCATCCATGCATACAGCTTCAACTGCTTCCACTTAATTTCATCTTCTGACCACCGGATATGTTACTGGTGAACAATCATCATTAAAACTTTCATTAGATCAGAGGAAAGAAAAAGCAAAAATAAAATAAAGACAATTTTAGAAAAGATTAAAAACGTTGGTTCAATAAAATTCAGAGAAAAACAAGAAATCCTAGGGACGGCCTGCTTCTTGTGAGACATAACAGCGTCATGCCTCCTCCCCATTACCGTCCCCATCAGAGCCGTACGGTGTTACCATCAATAAGCCTACACGACACAGTTACCATCCAGTCTGCAGTTCACACTGCAGTCCACTCTTGTACATCTTATGAGTTGGAGCCAATGTGGAATGAGCTGCGCCCACCATCACAGCATCATCACACAGGGTGGTTTCACTGTCCTACAGAAGTCAACAGTGTCCTACGGAAGTCAACTGTCAGACAGTGAAACCATCTGTCTGGGCTCCACCTATTCCTCCCAGGTCCCGGCAATTACTCAACTTTTTACGGCCTCCTCAGTTTTGCTTTCCCATAGTGTTACACAGTTGGAATCACAGTGTGTAGCCTTTTCAGAGTGGCTTCTTTCCCTTAATAATAAGCGTTTATGGTTTCTTCATGTTTTTTCATGGCTTGATAGTTCATTTGTTTTTGGGCCTGAATAATTTCCCGTTGTCTGGATGTACCACCGTTTCCTGATTCATTCACTTGCTGAAGGACATCTTCATTGCTTCCAAGTGCTGGCAGTAATGAATAAAGCTGCTGTAAGCAGCCACGTGCAGGTTTACTGACGTTTTCCGTTTATTTGGATAAATGTCAAGGCACATAACTGCTGGATCATACAGGTAAAGAGTATGTTTAGCTCTGGACGAAACGCAGCGATGAGAGCTCCTGCTCCACCAGCATCTGGTGCTGTCAGCATGCCGGATTTTGTCCACTCTAGAAGGTGTGTGGTGGTGTCTCACTCTCTTAATTTGCATTTCCCTGATGACATATGATGTGAAACATCTTTTCATATGATTATTTGCCATCTACAGATTTTCCTTGGTGAGGTCCACATCTTTGGCCCATTTTCTTATTAAGTTTTAAGAATTCTTCGAACATTCTGAATAATAGTCTGTTGTCAAATATGTCTTTTGAAAATATTTTCTCTAAGTCTGTGGCTTGTCTTTTCCTTCTTTTGACAAGGGTCTTTCACAGAGCAGAAGGTTTTAATGTTAATGATGTCCAAGTTATCGACTGGACATCTGCTGATGAATTCTTTCTCTGATTGATCAAGCCTTTGGTGTTGCATCTAAAAAGTCACTGCTGAACCCAAGGCCACCCAGACTGCCTCCCACGTTATCTTCTAGGAGTTTTATAGTTTTGCATTTTACACTTAGGTCTAAGATTCATTTTTAATAAGATATTTTTGTGACAGGTTTAAGGTCTGTGTCTCTATTTTTATGCATGTGGATGTCCAGTTTGTCCCAGCACTATTGTTATGCTGGGTGTTTTAAACTGCAAATTCCCTTGTTCTTTCCTGATATATAGGAAAGCAGTTGACTTCTGTGTATTGACCTTGTAAAGCACAACCTATTATAAACCTTTATTAGTTCCAGAAGTCTTTTTTGTTGCTTCTTTCAGATTTTCATAACTTTTTCTTTAAAAACTTTGTTGATTGAAAAAGCAAGACAATTTCTAACAGGCACAATGGGTAGTGTATTAGCTTTCTACAGACTGGGTGAATGAAACAACAGACATTTGTTCTCTCACAGCCCTGAAGGCGGGAAGTCCAAGATCATGGACTCAGCAGGGCTGGTTTCTGTCCTCGGCTTGCAGACGCTGCTGCCTCTGTTGTCACAGGGTGAAGCCTCTGTATGTTCATGTGTCCTGATCTCTTCTTCGAATGTGGATACCAGTGACACCGGATTAGGGCTCACTCTGATGACTTCATTTACCCGTAATCACCTTTAGGAGCCCATCTCCAAATACAATCACATTCTGAAGTGCTGGGGGTTAGTTAGGGCTTCAACAAGAATTTGCTGGTGGTGGCTGTGGTGGGGGCAACCCAGCCTGTAACAGGTATATTCTTTAAAAGGTAAAACTAAGCCCAACAGCAGTCATTTACTCGTTCATCAGAACTTATCCTACTACACCAGGAGCTTGTACCATTTGAAAACATTAAGCCGTCTGGGAAAAAATGCAGAAAGGGAACACGGAAAACATGGATTTGTCCCGCAGGAAGAGAGTGCCTAGCATAACCCCGTATCTAGAAGATGTGAAGGAACTTCCCTTCTCACTTGTCTTCTATCCTGGACCAGAATGGTGTCTGTGGTACCCGTCAAAACACAGGTCAGACAGGCTTCTGAGCTGGCCTGGAAATGGAATCGCCAAGTGGAACATTAGGTCTGAGGTAAAATGAGTTCACAGTGAACGGAGATCTGAGGTGTAGGACTGGAAGGTGATCTGTGGGATGACGGGGGCTGCCTGCCCCCGTCTCACTGGGGCTGTTGTAAGATACGTGAAAACTGGAGACCGTGCCACTCTCAGGAACTCAATTGCCCAGTGAGAGACTACTGCTGAAGAGAGACGAAAGAGACCCCCAGAAATGGCACTCAGGACCCCACGTCTGGCTTTACGGACTTAGGTGTTCAGTGGGAGCCGAATGGACCCTCCCAGCCTCTCTCAGGCTTTGTGGACTTAGGTGTTTACTGGGACCCAAATGGACCCTCCCGGCCTCTCTCAGGTTTTGTGGACTTAGGTGTTTACTGGGAAGTGAATGGACCCGCCCACATGTGCTGCACCCAGGTGGTCTATTCCCGTCTCTCCGTGGGGGCCTCTCTCAGTCTCACAGGTGAGCAGAGCCACACTAGGGGAACTGATGTTGAGGGGACACTCATGGCAGATGATCCTGCGACCACGAGAGCTTATGTGGGCTGTCACGGGACAGACGATGGCCTAAGACCATGGGACAAGATATTAGAAGCCTGTTCCTGAGTAGATGCAAGGCAACGGGGCCAAGGAGGCTGTGCGGGCCGCTACTGGGACTGGGGTCACGTGTCGTGGTAGGGGAGGTACCTGCTTTCCTCAGAGGACAGGAAAGCTGGGCTAAGCCCCAGTCACAGGCCAATTGCCATCTTCAGAGCACAAGAGTCAGTGACCCCCCACAGGCAGCACCCTGACCTGGCCTTCTGGGGAGTCCACAGGGGCTTTGGCAGAGCTTGTGCTTGTGCAAGGAGCGGCGCCTGCCCTGCCCTCCTGCTGCAGACAGAAGCCCAAGGCCCAGAGGACATACTCTCCAGGGCGAGTGAGGGTGACGATGGGTGATTAATTTCCATCCCTGAGACCCGTCCACAGCTGCAAACAACCTCACCTGTCAAAGGCTGAACAGGCTTCTGTCTCGCTTTCTCAGACGTCACTTTCTTGGGCAGTGTTTGGATGGCCAGCGTCTGGGGTTCCTTCTTTTCCTGGCCACTTGGAACGTTAGGAAAAAGTCTCTGCAGCACCTTCTCAACAAACACTGTACGGACGACCGATTGTAAGAAAAAGAAGAAAATGAACCAGTTATGGCAGTTTATCTGGATCACACATGCCTTTACTCCACACAAAACAAACACGTGCTGAAAGCACTAACGCAGACCCCAGCCCCTGGTCCTCCCATGCTGGGTGCTGCACTCCAGGATGCCCCCAACGCTGGCCCTCGAGGACCCCCACCATCCTGCCATCAGTGACCCTCTCCCCTTCGTGTCACCCTGCATCCAGGATGCCCCCCACACTGGCCCTAGAGGACCCCCACCATTCCGCCATCAGTGACCCTCTCCCCAGAGCGTCACCCTGTGTCAGGGATGCCCCTCACACTGGCCCTACAGGAACCCCACCATTCCGCCATCAGTGACCTCTCCCTAGTGCGTCACCCTGCGTCCAGGTGGCTGTGCACTGCCAGCAGGTGCTGCCTCTGGCTCCAGGTTGCTCCGCTCCTCCCTGTGAGGTTCAGGTACACACAGACTGTGACCCCTGTCAGTGGGGGCTGTGGTCCTGGGTGCCAGCAGAAATCAGAACCCCTGACACAAGTGCCTGATGCCTCCAGGAGTAGGGAGACGGGGACCTGGCCAGATGAGGGGTGTGTAGGGATCTGTCACGGATCCCCTGAGGGAGACGCTGGGGGCGGCTTCCAGGTGGGCGGGAGGCTCTGTGACCCTACACGGCAACGCTGTAGCTGAAGGCACACGCCTTCCTACTTCTGGCCTCTCAGACTCACATCTGTTAGAAATCACCCTGTGAAGGCCCTGCTGTGAAGAACACTATGAGGGTTTCCACCCAGTGCTCACCAGAACTCCCACGTCCTCCGTGGATGGACCAGGAAAGCCTGCACTGAGCTCAGTGGGAGCGGGACACAGCATGATCACAAACATGGGGGCTGCTCACCCGAGTCTCTGCACCCCCACAGCTCCCAGTGAGCAAGCACAAAGTCTCCTTTTGCTGGGAGACGACCCCCAGCTAAGTGGAAAATGTGAACTCAAATGGTGCGATGACTGAGACCGCTGGCTACGAGTCCTGGCTATGAGAGGGTCCCCACATGCTATTTTCTGAATATGATGCAAAAGCACCACTAGCACAGGACACCTCGAAAGCCTGGCTCCTGCACAGCCGGCCATGGTGAGCAGAGAGGCCTCATCTCAAGCAGCACCCACCCAGAGGGGATGCCTCGGCTCTCAGGGAGCAACAGGCAGCCTGCGAAATGCTTTAAAAATGCACTGCAGTGCTCCCAGGTATGTTCAAAAGAAGGTTCCAAGACTTCAGATAAGGGTCACATTTCTTTTAAATGTCAAAGAAGAAAATGTCCTATGCCAGATGACGGAGCCGGTGACAAGCAGAGGAGACAGCAGGCAGAGAAAATGCACTTTACCCACAAATCATCGACGAGCCAACAACTTCACAAACCAGAACAGATTCTAAGATAAAACCGTAACCAGCCACCTGGTTCTGCACGCAGGGACAGGGCGCTCAGAGCTGAAACCTTGCTGGGCCCAGGGCAGCCGACGGCAACACGCGACTGAAGTCCCCTCCCCGGGCCCGGCTGTTTGCGAGTGTCTGGAGCAAAGAAAACGCTATGGAGAAATCCTCCCACCCCTGCCCCCGTGACGGTCAGAGCCAGGCAATGCTGCGGAACGCCTGAGGCTGGGCAGGAACAAGACAGTGCCGGGGGGCAGCCAGGGTGGGCCCTGAGGAAACAGCTGCACCCAGCCAAGCATCAGACGACAGAGTTCGCTGAAGGAAGGCGGCTGATCCCCAGAAACACGCAGCACACACCAGGGTGCGGATGGAATGCACTGAGCCTGGCCCCAGGTCACGGTCTTTCAAGGCCTCCTGAGGCAGACTTCTGAGCTACAAGCAACATAAGAAGAATGTGCCTAAAAAAAGAAAGTTAGGGGCATTTTCACTGAGTTCCATCCAGTGCCTGAAATAAATTACATTTACAGCCTAATTAACAGTGGCTCTACAACAACACTCTTAAATTTCGTATTTGAAATGAACATCTCTGATACAGGTGTATGGTCTCTGTCATAAAAATTCTAAAATGTAAGTAGAAGCCAGGAACGCTCTAAAATCAGCTGGCTGTCAGTTCACAGAGTGACAGCTGGTGGGGGGTTCTCAGGGGTAAGTGACCCGGCAGAGGCCACCCTGGGAGTCACAAGCTCTGCCCTCTCAACAAGGCACTCTTCTTGGAAGAGATTTACGTGATTCCAGCCTCGTGACCTGAATGTCAGGAATCAATCAGTTAGTGCAGAGTGCAGGACCCACAGAGCCCCAAGGCCTCTGAGTCTGCAGCCTCTGGGATTTCTGCAATTCCCCTGCATGCCTGCTCGGGCACCGCACTGACCTGCAGATTCAGGAGGGGCGGTTCTCATGGCCATGCAGACTTGGGGGGTCCAGGCCACCTTCGGGGGGTCCGAGCCACCTGCCGAGGCGCCGACATCCTCCTAAGGAGCTTCCCTGAAGACCACTTAGGCAGGTCCTGGACTTACCTCCCACTGGGAGCTCAGGGCCTGGGGCTATTGCCCGGGCTGAGAGCCTGACCCTCAGGGCTTTGCCACACGGAAGCCCCAGGCCCGACGAGGCTCAGGGAGGCTGTTTCAACAGTGAGAACTCGGGTTTCTGCCCCACCCCAGCCGTGGCTGTGTGAACCCTCATCCAGCAGGCTCCGATCCGGCCCCATCTGCTCAGCGCCTCGATTTCCGCCCATTTTCCTCGTCCTCCACGGTCGTGACATTTCTTGGGGCAGTTACTCTTTGGAATTGCTGTAACTTGGAGCCAATGTTCTCAGGGTGACAGAGGTCATTTACCTCTGCAGAGCTGCAGATGGGTGCTGGCACTCACACCCTGCTGGGATGCTTCCTTCCACTGACGCCACCCTGATCGCTCACAGGTGCTATTAGGTCTCCTGGGTTTCAACCCGCCAATCAACACACACTGTGGAGGAGATGCTTGCTGTGGGATGAGATCCTTTTCCTCCTCAATCTCACCCGCTAACATGGCATCTGTCTGGGGTCCTGGTGGCAGCAGACACGGCTGTGGGCTCCTCAGCGGCTTTCTTTCCTCATGCCTTCCAAGTTTATTGCGTGGAATTCTGTAGGGAAGAACTCCCCACACTTGCACATTTATTGAATTGTTATCTTTGTGTTATTCAATACTTTAAGGACTCGTAGATTTATTTATTCATTCCAAGGGCCATCATCCTGTACTGCCACATGTACTCTGTTGCTCAAAGAATTCTGGCCCTGGCCACAGGGTCCGCCACAGTGTGGACCCAGAGCTCTCCAGTGTGGAACTGGTGTCCTCTGGCCCACTCACCGCAATGTGGACACAGAGCTCTCCAACATGGACCTGGCACCCTCCAGCGTGGACCCGGTGTCCTCTGGCCTGCCTGCTGCAACGTGGACTCAGCACTCTCCAGGATGGACTCAGAACTCTCTGGCCCACCTGCCACAACGTGGACCCAGCACCCTCTGGCTGCCCGGCCCTCCCATGAGCACACAAGGCCCCACGAGGTACCTCAGGTTCACCTTGTATTTCCTCCACCAGGGCCTGGAACCAGCCCCCTCTCCGAGGAGCCTGACATTTAGAAAGCTGGACCGGGCACAGGTGGGCACCTTGCTCCTCCTGTCTTCTGAACACAAAATTGAATCATGCCAGTCCTTGAAAATCACCAACTACTCTGCACAAATGAGGCCCTGGAGGGAGAGGAATATCCTGGGCACCCTCAGAGACAAGTGAAACATCCGAGAGGTAAATGCAGGCCACACAGACACGATGGTCAGCAGGACTCTGAGATGCCCGTGAGGAAGGACAGGGACGTGCACCTGCACCACGCCAGTGTCACACCCGCGCCACGCCACTGTCACCACCGCGAGGAAGGACAGGGACTTGCACTCGCACCTGCGCCACCGTCACCCCAGACACACAGGACCACACAGCTTAATCTGGGATAATAGACCAGGGTGCCAGAAATAGCTGCAACTACTCAAGAATGCAGGATAACATGGTGCTTAAAAATCTTCAGCAAATAACACAATTAAGGTATAGAAATTTAGTCCTTAAAGTTTTCACATGGCCATGCTATTCACGGCGGTCAACACATAGTCCTACAGTTGATGTTCCATCCGTGGGAAAGACAACGCTCCTTTTCAAATTCAAATCTGAGCACAGTCATCAAAAAAAAGCCAAAGCAAGAAGAAAACCTTTCAGTATTCTAAACTGGTTTAAATGTTTCGCGAACCCCAGTGGCCATAGGGACGCCATCCTTCATGGTGTTCTAGAATCTCGTGAAGGAAAATGTCTTTCCTGGAGGCCCACACACTCCTGGAGCCACCGTGGCTGCTCCATCGCTGGAATGAGCCTGAAGCCACTCCGACCCCTGCTACTTCTTGTAAAACTTGCTACAGAAAAGATGAGCCCGCCCCACACAGGGCTTCACTGACAGGAGTTACAGCATGACTTTGATATTAAATATCAGCAAAGGCTGGCTCTGTGTCATATTATCCACGCCCCATGAATTATTCAGAGCGTCCTGTAAACAGGCACAAAAACAGATGATCTCAAATAGATGTCACAATGGATATCTCATTATAAAGCAGGAGTTTTTTGTCTTCAACAAGAATTTTAATAAATCTTAAGCCAGTTTAATACAAATATCCAGGTATCTAAAAATAACTTTGCTGACAAATATATACCTCTAAATACTTATAGCTGCTAAAATATAAATTATAAAGTACTTTGAAAAAACATAATTTTTCATTGTGAAGAATTCACCAAGCCAAAAAAAAGAAAAAAATATAATTTTAACTTTAAAAAATCATTTTAAAAGAGCAAAGTTTAAAAAGCTAAATTAAATATTAATAATTACTTTCCACCAACTAATCTATGGCATATTCATAGATGAGTTTCACCTCCTCCCAGCTCTGGAGAAGGCTGGGTGGAGGTGGGGCCTGGGAGAGACCCCACGTTTAGCATGGCCATGGCGCCACCTCGGTTTAGTGTCTGAGGTGACAAGCGCCGTGTGTGTGGATCCCATGGCCCCCAAACACCTGGGGAGGCACTCAGGGCTTCACCATCAGAGCTCACGCAGTTTATTCACACAGAAATAATTGGCTATTTTAAACCAAAACCACGTTGTGTGGCACTGATGCCCTTGTTGGGTCTCAGAACCATCAGAGAAATGACATGAGAACCCCACGAACTGCTGGTGGTTTCCTGCAGACGTGTACACAATTCTGCAAACACAGCCTGTCTTCCAACGGGCCAGCTCTACTTGGTGACTGATACTAAAAGCCGAACATAAATGAAGGGTTTTTTCCTTCCTGAATAACCAGGACACAGTGACGCACTCACCATTTTTGCTTTGTTGAAATGCTCTTTTTTGACCTGATGTGTTTTTACCTAAGTGTGTATACGTTTATGTGTTGCAGAAGGAGCCTGAAAAAAAATCATAAATTAGGTAAATTAGGGGTTAAAAGCCTCTTTTCTGTTTAATTTGTGATGTGTTCAAAATAAAAGAACCCACAAAAACAGAGCTGGACGAGCGGGTGCAGCAGACTGGGCCCTGGGTGCTGTGGGGCCTAAATCAAAGTGCTTCGTGGTCACGACTCCACGCCTGTCAGAGCCCGAGGCTGGCTCTGTTCTCCTTCCCGCACCTCATCAACGCGCTCCGCTTCCAGCAGCAAGAGCAAGTTTTAACTTGAAACTCTAGTGCCCATCAAAAAGCAATCACCGGAAAATAAAAAGGCAGAGGACTGTTTAATGCCAATCGAAAAAAACAACCTGCAGGAAAACAAACAAATTACCAAGCAGGCCAAGCAATCAGCACCGAGAGATGAGACACGCGACAAGAGGCCAAGGCCACGAAAAACGCCCCAACGGAAATTAACATGCCGCAGCACCCAGCACAAATGAGTCCTCTGAGGGCAATTCAGGTACTCTGAGATAGTTCTCAGAAAGGACTGCTGCCTACACTAGCTATTTCAAGTTAAACACGCAATCAAATAGCAATAAATCTTTTAATAAAGTGTTCTTTGGAAATTAGATATTTAGGAAAAACTATAAATATATTTACCTCAAAATGAAACAAAGTCTGACCGCTGGAAGTGAACCTATTCAATTCTAAACTCTTCCTAAACACAGTTGCTGAATTTGAAGTCTAACAGTTGGATATAAAACTCTTGGTGCTGGAAGAGATTAGAAATAATGATTATTGGTGATTTTCTAAAATTTAAAACTTTTGCTATGATCCATATAAGCTGGTGTCTCTTGGGAAAGTGTAACTTTCAGAGAATACATGTACAGCTTATTTGGGGATATCAGGAATCAGATCAGTTCAAAAGGACCTATTTCAAAATACGGATGCTCAGGAGAAGCCATAAAACCGACAGGACCACACGCTTAAAGGAATTCAATAAAATAAGAGACCACAAATATTCCCACGTGACTTTTAAAATGTGACGTTTTCATATTCCAGTGTAGGAGAAAACCGTACTGACGTGGTCTAGACGTGTCCCCTGCGAATCCCATGGCGACATGTGAGCTCCACTGCTGAAGGTGGGGCCTGCTGGCAGGTGTCTGGGGTAGGGCCAGATCCCGTGGATGGCTTGGTGCCCTCCTCGTGGTGATGAGCTCTTGGAGCTCTGGCTGTTTGAAGAAGCCAGGACTTCCACCTTCTCCCGCTCTCCCTCCCTTGCCATGGGACGCTGGCTCCGCTCTTCCTTCCCTGGGACTGGAAGCTTCCCGAGGAGGCCTCACCAGAAGCAGGTGCTGGCGCCATGCTCCCTGAACAGCTTGCAGAACCGTGAGCCAAGTAAACCTCTTTTCTTTATAAATTACCCAGCCTCAGGCATTCCCTGACAGCAATGCACAACAGAGTAACACTCACATAGAACAAAATCGGTTTATAACATTCCTTTTTAGTTTCCACTTGATAGACTTATAAACGGAAAAGTGAATTAGATTTTGAAACAAGAGTTGGCAGGCTTTTAACATCATATTTAAATGAAAAACTGCTACTGAAAACAAGACGGGAAATTCATTAGTAGAAATTACCCCCCTGGCCGGCTTTGAGGTGCTTGCTTGCTGCCTCCTTCACCTGTCATGTTACAGAAATCGCCCAAAACACTTCTACTAAAACCACAAAACACACACACACCACATTATTTCATCAGCTTAGAGAAATATCAAAATTCCGTTCTTGCAGTGAACGGCAGCTCTAGCTGACCTCTGCTTCCTCCTACATCTGCCTATCTCGTTTTAACAGGTGTTTGAAATTTAATATTTCTTAGGGTTACTGTATGTCTTGAAAATCTGACAGTCTGAATTTTCTTTTTCAGTGAAAACTATGTTTAAATGCCTTATGAAAATATGCCGACCCAGCCACGGCTTTCTTTAAAATGAAAATCACTGTGGGATTTTTCTTTTTTCATTTTTATCTCTATAATGAGGCAAGGTATATAGCTTTGGACCATAATCTAGAAATAAAGAAATAAGCTGGTAATAGCATTATATGACTTCACAAGAAAGAAAAGTTCAGTATGTTAATTCAGTGAGTGGTAGATTCTTAAGGAGCTTCGTAACAGAATGACAAATGGAAAAATAATTGGCTAACATTGAAGCAGAAGCGGGCAAGCTTTCTGAAATATCAACAGAAAACAACTGCTCAACATCGAACCAGAAACAACTCTCAAACGGGACATCACTAGAACCTCACACCATGACCGATCTGACATGGGATCCTCACACAGGAGAGGGGAAAATACACCAAATAATCATTGGATGAACACATCTCGCTTCTCCTGCAGGACAGCGATAATCCCTGTCCAGCTCTGCACAGAATTCTCCACAAGTGGCCAGAATGAAAGTCGGCCCAACAGAGTCACCAGGTACCCAACCAGGCTGATGCCACGCTGTAAGAAGGAAAAGGGGCGTCTTTCCAATGGAAACAAATCCAAACAGGCACCTTCAGCTCAGAGACTCAAAGGGAGACGTGGGCATCACAGGTAAGTTGTAAGGTATGGCTGGGAGATGCACACACCACACAGGCAAACACCCAGACATTCATGTACACACATGCTGCACAAAGACATGTGTATGCAGGCATGGCACACACAGACACACACACACAACACACAGGCACACAGGTAAATAACCAGACATGCAGGTACACACATGCTCCACGCAGACACATGTACGCAGGCATGGCACACACATGTGTATGCACACACAGGCACACAAATACCCAGACATGTACACACATGCCACATGCAGACATGTGTACACAGATATGGTACACACAGGTGCACACACATACACACACACAGGGACACAGGCAAACACCCAGACACTCATATACACATATGCCCCATGCAGACACATGTACACAGGCACAGCACACACAGGTGCACACATACACACAGACACACAAACACCCAGATATGCATGTACACACATGCCCCACGCAGACACATGTACGCAGGCACAGCACACACAGGCACATGCACATACACAAAGACACACAGGTAAATACATAGGTGCATGCACATACACACACACAGAAAGACACACCAGCAAACACCGAGACACACATGTACACACATGCCCCATGCAGACACGTGTACACAGCCACAGCACACACAGGTGCATGCACATACGCACACAATGGCACACGTGCATGCACACATGCAAACACCCAGATACCCATGTACACACACACCACATGCAAAACATCATACACACCATGCAGGCACACACACACACTAAACAGAGACATACACACCACACATAGGCACACACACAGGCAAACACCCATGTACACACACACCACATGCAAAACATTATACACACCATGCAGGCACACACACACACTAAACAGAGACATACACACCACACATAGGCACACACACAGGCAAACAGATACCCATGTACACACACCACATGCAAAACAACATGTATACACACCATGCAGGCACACACACAAACCACATGCATTCACTCACACACACATATATACACGTACAGACATGCGCACACCACAAAGGCACACACATGTCTGCACAGATGCACACACACAGGCATGCACACAGATATGCATGTACACATCAGACATGCACATGAACAGCGGCACAAACACACATGAACATTGACAACATGGACATACAAGCTCAGAGACCCACACATACATGCAGACACACGCAGAAACCCCTCCCTGACCACCAGAGCTGCAGGAATTCTGGCGCCAGCACCGTGGACAGCGCTGTCAATTCCTGGTGTGTGAAGTTGGGGCAGGAGAAACTAGAAGAGGATAGGAAGGTGGCAAACGGGAAGTGGGACTGCTCACAGCAAGGCGCTGGCAGCTCCAACTTCATCTGAGGAGTCTCAGGAAGACAGAGCCCACCCACCTGCTGCAGACCCCCCTGGCCCTGGAGGACGCACCTGCAAGTGAGGCCGTCCTGTGGGCAGAAGTTACAGCAAGAACGAATTCTTATTAAAAAGCAAACAAGTATCCCACGCTCCAGCACACATACCCCCAGGCTGACACCAGGCTGGGTGCTTCCCGGGAGGAGGCCTTTGGGATGGGGCCCTGTGGCCTTCTCCACAGAAGGCCTAGCCAGGCCAGCAAGGCCATGCCAACATCATGGAGCCCTCGGAGCTCTCTTCTCGACATGAGTGGCTGGCACCGCTGAACCACCTACATGGCAAGCTGCAGGACAAGCAGTCAAAGGACTGGCACGGGAGTGCAGTGAGCCGAATGGAGGGGGCACTGCAGGGCAGGGACTGCTTAAGTTCCCTGGCACATCCCCTCACCACACACATGGCAGCAGGCGGTGAGGACGGGAGACAGGAAGCAGCAGGACCCCCTGGCCCTCCTCTGCCTGCTCAGGGCCTGCGACCGGGCTCCCGTCCCCACGAGGCTGTGGTCCTCACCCCAGCATCCAAGGATCGCCTCCACCCAGGAAGTCCCACGCAAGCTTTGCCTCCTCTAGAAACATCCCTGAAGCACATACGGAGTTGGGGAGAGGACCAGAGCCACACTCCACACAACGACCAATGACCAGGGAGGAGGCTCCGCGGGCCCAACAACACACCCACACCCAGGAAGCAGTGACACAGTCAGCGTCTCCAGAAGGGAGCAAGGTCCCGCATGGCTCTGGTCACCAACACAAGAGGCCCGGACAGGCACCGGGAGCCGTCCAGGGAAGAGGAAGTAGCAATGCTCAACCTGCCATCGCTGGGTGCAGTCACTCCTTGCAGGAGTTACCCGGGCAGCTCCTAGGGCCCTCACCCACCGCAGCAGGCCCTATCCTTGAGGAGCACGCTGCCGCTGGGGGATCTGTGACACTGGGGATCACCCTAGTCCACTGTAACCCCACTCCGGGCTCCCTGACCACTGGCACCCCTGCAGGCCAGAAACAGACCGACCCGAGCTAGCACTTCATTACAGGTCAGGTATCACCCAATGTCCCCGGGTAGAACGGCGGCCATGGCGCCCTTCCCCTTCCTGGGACCCTCTTCAATGAGGACAGCCATTCATGGTCGGAGCTGCACAGCACCTTTCAGGGGCTTGCAAAGCTAGTGCTGTATGTACACTAGCATTACATAGAGCACATCTGACAAATTTTTACTCAAGCAGTGCTGCTTCAAAGGCAACGCATTCTTCCTATTAATCCTGAAGAGTTCTGCACGTGGTTACAGGGAAGCTGTTGCATTAGCAGCTTACATTGCCTAGCAGAAACAATCTACTTCCAGGAAAAAAAAAGCTTAGAAGCTTAGAATCGCTGCTTCAGCCTGATGCCACCCTTCCCACCTCATGTCTCCTGGTCTGCGCCAGAGCCAGGCAGGGGAAAGCACGGGCCCCTGGACATGTCCTCTCAGCAGCCACTGTCCTGACCCCAGGCACAGCCTCAAAGCAAAGCAGAGCTTCACTTAGTTCAGGGAGGGAGGGATGCCGTGCCTGATTCCCTGCTGCAGCCAGGGCCTGAGGGGCTCCGCCATGCTCAGCACTCAGCCAACGCCCGACAGTGAATAAACGATGCCAAGTCAGAGTTCTCCGTGGGGTCCACTCCAGGAGAGGCACACTTGCACCTTGCGGCACCTGCTTCCTCTCCCACCATAAACAATGGTGCCCAGCCCCCAACTGCAACTACCCCACGACCATGAGCTGAACCATGAGAAAAGAAACATCGAGGCAGAGGGATACACCAAGTCCCATCCCCTCCTCCTGACACGCATTCCCCTAACTTCACTTGGCACAAGCCGCGCAGAAGGTAAATGGCTCTAAATAAGACACACACCCCAGTTTCCGGCTCCATCAGGTCACAAATGCTGGGAAGTTTTATTCCAGCGAAATCCTCCCTTCAGTGCTTCTCAGAGCCTAAGTGCCTCTCAGCAGACGGCCTCTTCAGGAGATCTTGAGGAAGACACATAGAAAACTAGTATTTTGTTTTCCACCTACATTTTATACTTTTGGGATTTACTGACCCATCCTTCCAACCACAATGTCCTAAAACAACCTAAATGTATTTGACCATTCTGTCACATATCCAATAGGAAAAGAAAGCTGTTTTGAGAGAATATTAGTGAATGACTAAAACAATTAACAACTCTCATTCACTTTAATTTAGTGAGGGGAGAAAGGTTTTTTCTTTTTTTTTTTTAAGTTGATTAGGTACATTACAGATGATATAATAATTTCTTGCAATAAAGAAGAGCATTTATTTCAAGCTTAGAAGAGTTACAAACACTTGAAGGAATGTAAGAGAAGACTGTGCGACAGTTTAAAACGAGGAGAAAGCCCGCAGTAGCAAGAAGCCCCCCACCACGAAGGCAGGGACAGCTTTGCAGGCAGCTAGCTATCCTGTCTGCTCCTAACAGCCTCGACACTCAATTAACACCCTGCCAGCCCTACTTGCAGGAGAGGGTCAGGAACAAGGTAGTTCTGGTACTCATTAACCCACGTGAATGTCCATTCTGGAGCCTACCATCTGACTGCTTAAAAACTGGTAAGTCATTTTAACCTGTGAGCTGAGCCGCGGGCCACAGCCTACCATGTGATTGCTTAAAAACTGGTAAGTCATTTTAACCTGTGACAACCCGCGGGCCCTAAAGGACAAGGGGGAGTCCAAGTGCAGCGCTTCCTACAAAGGAGTTGAGACTATGTTTTTCTCCATGTTCTGCCTCACTGAGAAATTTTTTTTTATGCAATTGTTTTATAACTATAGTTGCCACTGCCTTTTCATTTCAAAGGGAAAAACATGATTATCAATTTTAAACACAGGGAAGGAAAAATTCATCAGGCCCGAATTAATCCAAGTAGCACGAAATTCATGTCAAAAACCGCCACTCTTTTCATTATAATGATGATTACAGGGTGAAGGTAATGAGCTGCGGTTTACAGGAAGCAGAAGCACGCTTTGTTTTCTAACATTTCCGTTCTGAGGCCAGCCCGGGTTAACCAGTTCCATTTATTCTGCTCCTGTCTTTGGTACTGATTAATACTATCACAGAAGTTAACAAGCACTAGGATGCGCCCCACAGCTCGGGTCTACGGAAGGTAAACATCGTGACCTCGGTCTCTCAGATGAGAACACCGAGGGTCACGGAGGTACTGCTACACTTTGTGGTGAGGCTGCCGGAGCCAGCTGCAGCCCCACCCCGGAGCCCTGGGCTAGGACCCCTCTGAAGAGCTGAGAGGCCCCCACTCACTCACTGACAAGCGCTCTGCTGAGAACACGAACCCCTGGCTGGGCTCGCCCCCGCCCAGGTCCCCAGACACCAGGTGCGGCCTGGCAGGGTGAGCCTGGCCCCACTCCCGGCCCGGCCAGCAGCCCTGCAAGCAACAACAAGGGCGAGGGGTGGGCCGCGGTCCGTGGTCGGGGTCTGGGGTAAGAGCGAGGGATGGGTAAGCACTCGGGTGGAGGTGGGGAGTCGGTCGGGGTCTGGGGTGGGGCCTGGAGAGAGGCTGGGGTCGGGGTCCCGAGTCAATACCGCGGTCTGAGCCGAGAGCTGGGTCTGCGGTCTGGGCAGAAGGCCTCCGCGCTGCCCCGCACCTACCGTGCTTCCTGTGCGCCGCCATGCCGGACCGTGGCCGCCGACCTCCGCCCACAGCGCGCGGGCCTGACCTGAGCGACGTCCGCTTCCGGGTTCGGCCCTCTTGGGCCCGCCCACAACAGCAGGCAAGCCCAATCCGGATACGGGACCCTGCCACTGGCTGTCAGTCAACACGACACGGCCGTGGATTGGCTGATATCGAGTCTGTGGGCGTGTCGCGAGGCTCCAGTCCCGCCTCTGGGAGCCTCGCTGCGGAGCATGCGCGGAGGGAGAGCTGGGGGGGTGACGGCGCGGGCTCTGTGGGGCCTGAGGACGCTGTGGGAGAGCGGGCAGAGCTCGCTCTACGCGGTGGCAGAACTCTGGGGGCGAACGCTAGCAAGGACGCTGTGGAGAAGGGGGAACAGAGGGCTCCAGAGAAGACGCGCCCAGCCCCAACCCCACGCGTACACTCGCGGGTCCCCACTCCCCGCATCGCCCGCGGGCACCTGCTGGACACAGAGAGTGGGCAGGGCGGTGTTCCCCCAGCCCCAAGACACGTGCTGGACACAGGCAGTGGTCAGGGCTGTGCCCCCGGCCCACAGGCACCTGCAGGATACAGGGAGTGGTCAGGGCTGTGTCCCCAGCCCCAAGACACGTGCTGGACACAGGGAGTGGTCAGGGCTGTGCCCCTGGCCCACAGGCACCTGCAGGATACAGGGAGTGGTCAAGGTGGTGAGCCCCAGCCCCAAGACACGAGCTGGACACAGGGAGTGGTCAGGGCGGTGACCCTGGCCCCAAGACACGTGCTGGACACGGGGAACGGTCAGAGCGGTGACCCCGGCCCCTAGACACGTGCTGGACACAGGGAGCGGTCAGGGCGGTGACCCCCAGCCCCAAGACACGTGCTGGACACAGGGAGTGGCCAGGGCAGTGGCCCCACCTCATCCCTGGCCTGCCAGACCCCTTCTTGGCTCCCTCTTCCAGCTTCCAGGGCCTCTGCCCTCCCGCTCCACCCCCTCAGGACTGTCCTCTTTGAATTCATTTCTTCCAAAACATTTCCCAAGTGTGTACCAGGCGCTGTTCCTCACATGTGAAGTCTCAGGAGGGGACTCCAGCGAGATGGATGTTTTGGAGGAAAATGAAGAAGGCAGGGCCTAACTGGAGAGTGATGGGCACAGGCATGAGGTAGGCGAGAGAGCAAGACCAGGGTACCCAGGGAAAGAGAGCCTGCAGGAGGGAGACAATGTCCCAGGAGAATGGCCGCCCTGTTTGTATTTGGGGACCAGAGGCAAGACCAGGATAAGGGGAGCTCAGATCAGGAGGAAAGGAGACCCCAGGTCCAGGCAGGGTCTGCAGGGAGCCTGATAACTTTGCATGTTCCAAGAAGCAGGTGGAAATTGTTACAGGATGTATAGCAGAGGGTGAAATGGTCTGATGCACTTTCTTCGTTTGTGGGTAGACAGCGTCTCGCTCCAGCCCAGGCTGGAGTGCAGTGGTGCCATCACAGCTCACTACAGCCTCCTGCTCCTGGCCTCCAGCAATCCTCCCACCTCAGCCTCCCAATGTGCTGGGATGACACGTGTGAGCCACTATGCGTGGCCTGATGTACATTATGAAGAAGTCATTTAGCCTCATGGTAGGAATAGAGTTGTGTGGGAGGCAGCCTTGAGACCAGTTTTCATCCACTGCAATAAGAGATGCTGACAGCTCGCATCCAAGTGGTGGCATTGGAGGTTCTGGGGGGCTAGCTGGATTGTGGATGTGTTTTAAGGTAAAGCCAGAGAGATTTTCTGATTGATCAAATCAGGCTTACACAACAGGAGAAAGGTAGAATGGCTCTAAGTGTTTCATTTGGAAACTGGAAGGCTGGAGGTGCACTGAGGGGGTGGAGAGCCTTCTGGGGGCTCTTCGTTGGGTGGTGGTATGCAGTTTCACACGGGTCAAGTTTGAAGAGCTCATAAGCATAAGAGATCATGAAGGGAGCAGGCGTGAACAGAAAGTGGTCCCACAAATGAGCCCCCAGGGGCTCTGGCCTTTGAGAGGTGGGGAGATGAGGGAGCCCCACCTGTCACACATGAAGGGTGGCCAGGGAGGAAAGGAAGGTCCTGAAGCCAAGTCAAAGGGCAAACCATTCATCTCCAGTGATGTGGACGGGGCAAGAGGAGGATCAGTGATAGACGGTCGGATCTGTTAGGGGAAGGGGCCATCAGCAATCTTGGTTACAGGAATTTTGTTGGAGTGGTAGAAGCAGAAGCTTGGTGGAAATTCATAGGATTTCGAGGAGAAGTTAAAGATGTTGACTGTACACCATTCTCTGGTGGGACCATGCAAATGGGGTAATAGTTGGAGGGTTTTTGAAGACAGAAGAGAGAGAGAGAGAGAGAGAGAGAGAGAGAGAGAGAGAGAGAGAGAGAGAGAGAGAGAGAGAGAGAGAGAGAGAGAGAATGTGACCTGATCAAATTGCTGTTGAAAATGAGTGATGCAGGAGGGAAGCAATGCCTGTAATTAGTCTGTATCTTGAGCCTGTTCTTCATCATTCTCACCAGCATTCAAGCCCACTGTGGACTCTCCCACAACAGAATCCTCGCAGAAAATATGTAATTTTCTCCAGCCCTGTTTCTTCTGTCTCTTCCACACCAAAACTGGTTGAAAGAGTTGACTACAAAGCCAGTCTCCAGTTTGATGTCTTCCATGGACTCTGACCTCGTCCATCTTTTCTCTCTACCCCTCCACTGTGCCTGCTCTGCCAAAGTCCCCAAAGGCATCCACGTCCCCAGCCCCAGCACACAGTTCTCAGTAACCATATAACATGCTAAGGCCTCCCGAAAGTGTCAACCAATTGCTTAGCCAAAGTTGGGAGTCACTGGTGACTTTCCTCTTCCTCTCTTCCTGAATAACCCATGCAGAAAAATCACATCAAGCACATTCTACTTGCAATGTGTCTTACTTCCACTGATGAGTTTGTGTGTTCATCATCTGTCACTAGGATTTCTCCAGGCATTTTTAAGTGGATTTCCCCAATCCCACTCTTGTTTCCTCACTCCCACCCTACCGCCATCTCTTCTCATAGCAGCCCAAAGTGTCATTTTAAAACCTCACTGCCGTCCAAAAATCACTGAGTGTGGACCATCACAGCAACAGAACCGTGAGAAAAAGCCACACGAAAACCACACGTTCACATCAATAGATGCAGACAAACCAGTCGACAAAATCCAGCACCCACTCATGATTTAAAACCCAAAAACCCTCAGCAAACTATGATTAGAGGATAGCTTCTTCAGCTTGATAAGGGACACCTACAAAACCCTTCAGCTAACAACATACTTAACAGCGAGAAATTAGAAGCTCTCCCAGTAAGATCAGGAAGATAAGGAAGAACAGGAAGAGGGAAAGGCTCCCCTCTCACCACTGCTTCTCAATGTCACATGGAAGTCCTGACCAATGCAATAAGACAGGAAAAGGAAATACAAGGTATACAGATTGGGAAGAGAGAAATAAAAGTCTTTGCCAATGACATGATTGTCTTATGAAGGAAATCTCTGACCTGCTCAAAATCCTACATCATAATTCATTGTATAGAGGATATAAATCAAAGCCCTTACAATGTCCTGAAAGACCCCTAAGTTTTTCTCCAGTCACAATCATGCTGTCCTTCTTTTCTCCCTCAATTTCAGTTATTCTGACTGTTCAGTTGAAGAAAATGCAGCCAGGCATGGTGGCTCCCGCCTGTTATCCTAGCACTTTGGGAGGCGGAGGCAGGACGATCACTTGAGCCCGGGAGTTGGAGACCAGCTTGGGCAGCTTAACAAGACCCCATCTCTACTAAAAATACAAAAAATGAGCCAGGCATGGTGGCACGCACCTGTAGTTTCAGCCACTCAGAAGGCTGAAGTGGGAGAATCACCTGGGCCAGGGAAGTTGAGGCTGCAGTGAGCTGTGACAGCACCACTGCACTCATCTGGACAACAGAAGTGAGACCCTGCCTCAAAAAAAGAAAAAAAAGGCAGCAAGTCCTTCTGTCTCCCCAGGTCTTCAGGCCTGCTCTTACTTCCCTAAATCCTGTTCCCAGGGCCATGGCAGAGGCCCCCTCTGACTCCACCCTCACGGTGCACTCCCCTGCTGATTGGCCTCTGGACTCTGTTTGAAACTTTGGGAGGTGCTCAGTTGGGGGAGTGGGGTGTGTGGGCGGGAGCAGTCCTCAGTCACTGGGCCTTCAAAGCTGAAAAGCTGTCCAGCCTCCCGATGCCTAGGCGTACTCCAAGCTGCTCCCCTTAGAGCACCTCCAGCAGGACAGGGCCCAGTGCCTACAGGAGCAGCCGTGTGTCACCACGGCCTCCTGAATGTCCTCTCCTGCCCGGCCTCTCTCCCGACTTCCTGTCTCTAGTTTCCTGGGATCAATCTCCCAAATGAACCACCTGCACCCAAACCCACATCTCAAAACCTTGTGGGAAAACCCAGGGGAAGATTTAATAACGACGTCCTAAAAAAGTTCTTTCCTGATGTCACAAACCATATTGGTTGTCCTTTTCACATTCACCAATAACACCCCATATGTTTCCTTCAGAGAAGTAATTATAACTTGTAATTGTCTGTTCCTTGGGCAACTTCTGGGTGGACCCCTTTCCAGAATGAAGGCTTCATGTGGTCATGACCGGGGTGTTCTGTGCTGCTCACACACTGAGAACACATGAGAAGCCATCCGTACATTTGTGTGATTTTGTTATTCCTGTTGCATGAAAGAATAAACAGATTTTTTTTTTTTTTTTAAGGTGAAGGGATGTGGACGAAATGAGGGGAGGAAAGCAAACGGAAAGTAAACTGTGAAATGAAAATAAATTGGGCTGGAATCTCTTCCTGGGTGAGGTTTCGGCGTTGAGTCCACCGGTGTTTGACAGTGGAGACCAAGCAAACGCTCAGGAGAAATGGACAGGGCCTGACTTCTCCCATCCACCTTTCTACCCCCTCCTCATTTAGCACTCCGCCTTGAAAATAACTGCAACTGTTAAATATTTGAGTGATCAATTACATGGGAAATTCTTAGAGCCTGTTTTCTGTTTAAAGATCTCGGAATTCTGGAAAGAATCGGTTTGTCCCATTCAAAATATTTGGATGACCTGATTCCATTCTAACTCCCATCCATCTTGCTATATGGTTTGTTTTCGCATCTTTTATCTCATCTAAATGCCATCACCATGCAGTTGGAGATGCTGAAAAGTATATTTCTGCCTTTGCGTTAAACCGGGACTGAGAGACTGGCCCGAGGTCGGTGCACTCCCAGGATGGACCCTGCCCCGGCCGCCCACCCGCGCGCGTCTTGCTCCCGCCTTCTGTTCCTGGACGCGCAAACCCAGGACTCCGCGAGGGTCGGTGAAAACGTGGCTAGTGTGGCCGATCTTCCGGGCTGTGAGGTGGTCAATCTGCTTCTCCCGGGTAGATTCTCCGTCTTCTTCCGCTGTGCGGTCCCCAGGCCGCTCGCAGCAAACCCAGACGGCGGGCGCGGTCTGAAGGCGCTCCCTGTGCCCGCACCCGGGTCAGCCACGAAAGGGGACGCTGTAGGGTCTGGGGCCGCCGCCCGCACGTCCACCGAAGGGGAGCGCGAGGTGGAAGTTGGGGGAGGTTCCGTCTCCGGCACCCGCGTGGCGGCCGCGCCTCGCAGTCAGACCGGTCGCCGGCGCCCCGAGCCTCCTTCGCCCGCGTCCTCCGCCACACAAGCCCACCGGGCGCCTAGCCGACCCTCCCCCGAGCGCGAGTCCCTCGCTCCAGGACGCCCGCGCGTCCCCAGTCGCGGCCTCGAAAGGCCGACCCTCCCCGGGGCGGCCGGAGTCACCACGGCCTCCCGCCCGTCCCCTCCTGCCCGGCTGCTAACTTTGGGGCGCGGGGAGTGTGGCCCGCGCGCGCCGCGGTGGAGGCCGCGGGTTTCCCGACAGGAGCCCCGCGCCCGGGCTGTCCCCGGGTGACTCGCGCAACAGTTGGGGCCGGCGCTGCCGGGCTGTCCGCGCGCTCACCGAGCCCGGCCCTTCCCCAGCGGGAGCCGCGCGCCGGCCGCCCCCCAGTGCGCCGGTGCCTCCCCGGGCTCCGAGTGCGCAGGCGCCGGCCGTGAGGACCGACCGTGCGCCGGGCTCGAGCGCGGTCTGAGCGCGCGGCGGCGGCGGCGGCAGCTGACGGACGGACGGACGGACGGACCGCGGACGGACGCACGGACCCCGACCCGCGAGTCCTAGGAGCCGGCGGCCTGAGGAGGGGCCGCGTCGCCATGTCGCCCCGCACCTGCTGAACCGGGAGCGCCCGAGGATGTCCGCGCTGAGGAAGGTGCGAGTCGCCGGGGTCGCGGGGCGCGGGGAGCCGGGCGCGGGGCGGCAGAACCGTCGAGGCGGGGAGGGGGCGGCGTGTTGGACCCGCGGGGACGCGGCGAGGGCGTCAGGGCGGGGGGCGGGGGCGAGTGGGGGTCGTGCCCTCCGCTGGGACCGGAGCGCGGGGACCCCAGGGGCAGCCTGTGCTCGGGGGTCGGGTGTTGCGCTCCTCGCCGGGCTTCGCGCAACACCGGCCGTGCTCGGGGGCGCCGGGACCCCGGGCTCCCGGGCGCGGCAGCGGACGGGCCGCGGAGGTGTGAAATGCTCCGCTTCCGCGCCCCGAGCGGAGGGAGCACGGCCTGGGGGGCGCCAGCGGGCCGGGGGCTACGCGCCCAGCTCCGGTGAGGCGTGGGGGCGGCGGACAGCTAATGGCACCCCCTCCTCCAGCGCAGCTGGACAAGCCGACGGGGACCGGGAATGAATGGAGAGTGCCGGGGAGCCGGGGCTGCGCGTGCGGGGGCTCGCGGGGGCGGAGGCGGCCGCGGCTGCCAGGCCGGGCGCGGTGGAGGGTGCGCGCGAGGGAGGGGGTGGCCGCCGCCCGGCTCTCCAAGTGCGAGCGAGGAGCACGGGGGCTTTTTTCGGGTGGTTGCTAAGCGAGGCGCTACCCAGCGCAGGGTTTTGTAACTAAGCCTCCCCCGGCAGCGGCTGTTGCTGTTCTCCCGCTCCTTTGCTAACGATGGCAAGAGAAATAATGAGGATGTAATTATTACCGCCCTGCGCTGGGGGTTGGGGGCGGCGGGGCTGAGGGGCGGCGGGCGCGGGCTCCTCCGCAGGTGGGGCTGGGTGGACTGGGCGCTCTCCTGGCGGTCTCCCTGGGTGCGCAGCGTGCCCGGTGCCCGAGGCTCCGGGGCTGGACTGGGCACCGGGAGGGGTCTCGGGTAGACGGAGTTCGCAGAGGCGGCGCCGGCGGGGAAGGAGGCGGAGGTTCGCAGGTGCGGAGCGGCCGCGGGGGCGGGGACGAGGGCGCCCGGCAGGGCTGCGAAGCGCGTCGGAAACTCGCGGCCCCGGGTCCGGCCCTCGCGTGCTTCGGAGCCCGGGTCCTGTAGCCCCTGCGCGATGCCGCCGCCGCCGGGGAATGGCGATCCCGGCCAGGGCTGGGAATTTGAAATTTGTGACATATTGGCGGCTCCTGTTTGTATCGATTAACGATAAAGCTATCCGCGGCCAATTCGTTCTCGGTTAGTTGGTGGGGATGGACTCTGTCAGCCGGCCTGTGGGGGTTTGGAGCTGGGAATATCGTACAAAGCGCCGCCACCGGGTCTCCCATCCTCCCGCACCGGAGGCTGGAGGTGGCTCCCACAGGCGAAGGCGGGGACCTCCCGGCGGGGTCCTGGTCGAGGGCGCCACGGACAAAGACCCGGTCCCAGTGCCTGGCTGGACTCGAGGAGCCCGGCGATCTGCGAGGCCGGGAGGTCTCCGGTTCACAGCCAGTGAATTAATTCCGTGGCAGTTAGGGTATCACCCGGCACCTCGTGTCGCCCCAGGAGTCCAGGCAGCTCTCCAAGGACCCTTCCCAGGTCCGGAGGCTGTGCTAAACCGCGGCCACAGAACACTTTGGAAGGGACATTTTGGCCTGAGGTGAACGCACCTTACCCCGTGTTCATTTGACTCCCTTCATTTTCTCAGAGAAAGGTAGTAGATAACCGAGGCAAAAATGGCGAAATGATGAAAAAATGGTAATTCTTGGCAGGTCAAGTTGTTACTCTGGGTTTAAGAAAATATCATTAATCAGGATTTTCCAGTAGCCAAATTGTCTTGTGCCGGCAGCTGGGTGAGTCACAGATTTGGCTCCAATAGTAATTGTAGAGTGTGCGTACCATTTCCTTCTGGATGGTGTGACTTTTTCATTGCTTGGGAGAGAACGCATTAGAATATTTTATCCCTTGCATCTGGCAGCATGGTGAGCAGGCTGCAGGGAATGCTCTGTCCAAGCACATCTGGACGGGGAAGTGTGGAGGGAACCAGGGAACACAGGGCCGGCCCTGTCCTGGGTTCTGTCTTGGGTCTTCTCCAGCGCTGCAGCTCACGGGCCTGGGATCCGCTCTCAGAGATGACCTGGGACCTGAGATCTTCTCTCAATGATGACCTGGGACGCGGTCCTGCCTCTGTGGCCGTTCCTGCCCCTTCGCTGTCACTCCTTGGTGGTAGTGAACCTAGGTAGGTAGAACGCTATTCTCTATTCCTGGGTAAGAAGCCGAGAGACACAGAACGGCTTGCTCTGTTGGTTTATCGCGTCAGAGCTGTATATTTTCAGGTTAAAGGGTAAGGTTAGTAAGCAAAATGAGTACTATGTCAAATAATCCAAAGGGATAAAGTAATTAAAATTAAAGTTTTCTCACCACAAAGATGTTTTCTCAGATAAGCATTCTAAGTCAACTTTTCAGAGGATTCAATGTTTGTTATCCTTCAAAAGAACTTTGCACTTAAGATTGACCAAAGTGGTACAGCTTCAGGCAGAAATGAACATGTATTTATTTACCAGCTTTTTGTATGTCTTTTGTTACTTGTGATTTAAATGGGTTAGCACAATTTTGGTTTTTGCAGAATTCAGATCAGCTCGCATTATTTCTCCCCGGTGACACCATGCTCTTCTGTAGCAATCTGTTTCTTCTCCAGGTTTTCTCTACTTCATTGTTGAAATTGATAGAAATTCCAAATTAAATATTAAAAGCAAAAATAGGCTTCATGGAATTTAAATTACATTGGATTCTGTGTACCTGCAACCCAACTGATTCTGAAACTAAAGTGCTCTTATATTTTTTTAAGGGGGAGAGGATTTTTTGTTTGTTTTGAACACGTTATCTTCCACAATGTTGAAACTGAAGAAGTGCTGTAATTTTTTATTATACAACCGTATTTGAGGAAAAGCTTCATGAGTCCTCAATTGTCCAAGGAGTTGAATGCCGTATATTTTGATTATAGATTTTGAAGTGAAGTTAATTAAATATTCTATTTATTGACCCTCAGGACGGATGCTCCATGGCCATTCATTGGATACAATAAAAATAACCATGATTCATCATTTTGGCCAGATGGGAGTCATATTTAGAGCATTGCCAGCATGTTGGTTATAAAAGAATTATAGGCTGCCATACAGGAAGTTAGTGGGCACACATTCCATGCGGTTAAAAATTATTCTTAATCGACGGTAGTTTTAGCAAGTATTTTTCGTCATATGAGACTCCCTAGCGCCACCAACAACTTAAACTTGTTTTGTTGTTTCCTAGGTACTTGTGTGTACAAAAACTGAGCATGGTGATTTCATGTGTGTTCATTCACTTTAATTTCTAGGGAAGGTAAGCATGTGGGCTTTGGCACTGACCAGGCGTGGAGTTGTGGGGTGTGCAAACTCCAGCCTAAATCCTGCATTTGCTGGTAGCCACTTTTCCCTTCCAGGGCTAAACAGCAGTGACAAATCAGTCTCCTCAGCAAAGGCAGTAGGAGTTCGTCTGTAAACCTCTGTTTTCCTTTTTTCATGTCATTATTCTGTACAGTGACTTCGTCTGACTAGGAAAATCCTCTTCCAATCCTCAGATCATGCGCTTTGCCGTGCAGTCCCTTGCCTATAGCTCCATGAGAGATGCCTGGCTGTTGTGGCATCCCCGTGTCACATGGGTGTCTGCTGCAGGTGCTCCAAGGCGCACACCTCTCATGACTTGCTGGTGGTGTCTTCATGTGGGATGTCCAGTTGCCTTAGTTCTGGAACTGTCCCGTCTGTGTTCATTGGTGGACCTTCGGGAGCTGAGCTTACCAGACCCATTACTGCAGACTTCTGGTGTATTTGCAATTCACTGTGCACTTGCCCTTCTGGGCAGCAGCCAGCTCCCCTTGGGAACACCTGCTCTTCGTGGGGTTGGCTTGGTGGACCCCAGTTCCCGTCAGCGGTGGCTCCTGACTGGACAGAGCCCCATCTCCCTCTCAAGAGTAATTAGATCAGTGAAGAGCGGAAACTTTCAAGAAGAGGAAAGCTTTGGGGAAAACGGCGGGAAAGGTGTAAGGCCTGGAGCTGCTGCGTCAGTGCACAGCCTCGTGGGGATGGCCTGTCTGGAAATGACAGCCTCATCCTCCGTCTGTGGAGGAGAAGAAGGGTGGCTGTTTATACAGAGAGTTTTGTCCCGAAGACGCTGTTGGAAGCTTTGAACTAAGTTACGCCTGAACCATGGTGATTTTCAGTTATGTAAACCAGGGTTCTTTGAATTGAGTTTTCTGTACCTGACAACCAAATGGGATATATGGGGTTTTAGTTTCTCCATACATTTCCACGTTAAACCCCTTGTTGCAGGGAAACACTTGTTCATCTTCAGGTACTGTGTGTTTTTTATCTGGTAGGTTTCTTGTGTGTATCAGCAGAAAAAAAGGGAAAAATTTAAATCAACCATTTTAAACAGTGAATAAACATTTGGAACCAGCCCATCTGTAAAATTGTGTTAAAAATTTTAAAGGTAACCTTGTGAATCTGACCGATCATTGTCTTTAAAATGATGTTTCATGTTCTGCACAAAAGAAGAAAATGGAAATGATCCTCAGTGGCCCACAGAGTGTGTCTTTTAAGTTAGACTGCGTTAAGAAATATCCTCTTGTGTGTAAGGAATGTTTGTGCTGTGACTGTTGTACTGTATCACAAGTGGCTTTTGAGAGACAGGGTCTCCCTCTGTCACCGAGGCTGGAGTGCAGTGGCGTGATCATAGCTAACTGCAGCTCTCTCCTCCTGAGCTCAAGTGATCCTCCCACCTCGTCCTCTCTGGTAGTTGGGACTGCAGGTGTACACCACTGCACCCAGCTAATTTTCACTTTTTTTTTTTTTTTTTTTGTAGAGATAGAAGTCTTGAAGTATTGCCCAGCCTGGTCCTGGACTCCTGGCCTTAAGCAATCCTCCTGCCCCGGCCTCCCTAAGTGCCAGGATTACAGGAGTGAGCCACTGTTCCCAGCTGCATTTAGCCCTTTATTTGACTTCACCATATTTTAGTTTTCCCAGCACTAAGAGCCGGGCCAATGCAGTATTAACTTGATAGGGTTAAGGAGGATTAAATGGACTGATGACTATAAAGGGAGAGGATTGGTGCACGTAGTAAATGCTCAATTAGTCTTGACTATTTTTATCGTGAAAAGGTACAGTCGAGGCCCACTTTGAGCCAGTCCATAATGGAACTGATCAAGCTACTCTCTGAATTCTCCCTAAACTCTTTTACTTGCTGTTTCTGGTCTTGTTTTACTTTTTTGTATATCTCTTTTGCCACTTTCCAAAAAGTTTTGACCCAACTTAACCACAAAAGGACAAGGGCAAAAATGTTAATTGGAAAATAGAAATAGAAAATTGGAAGAAACAAATGTGGTGGCCATGAGGATTAACGTAATTCTTTGGACACTGAGCTTCCAGGGGGTCAAGTCAACAAAAACTCTAAACCACAAAACCATGATTACCCTCACTTGATCATGCTATCAGGGTGGACATGGCATACTCACTTTTTGGTGAAGACAGATTTTCTCTAGCACTAACTCAGATGTTCGGAGGGTAGATCTTATATTCAGGGGCTGGGGTCGTGTAACATACAACAGTTAAAAATACGGAAGTATTTTTTAATGATAATGTCTTGATTTGGTTTCTTTGAAATGAACTGAAAGCAAAATGTACATGCACAGCCTACACTCAACACTGATGATTTCTTCCTGGTATTTATTTACATATTTAGAGATGCTCTCACTCTTGTCTGCCAGGCTGGAGTGCAGTGGCATAATCACAGCTCACTGCAGCCTCGACCTTCCGGACTCAAGTGAACCTCCCACTTCAGCCTCCTGAGTACCTGGGACTACAGGCATGCACCACCACACCCAGCTAATTCTTTGTATTTTTAGTAGAGATGGGGTTTCACCATGTTGCCCAGGCTAGACTCAGACTCCTGAGCTCCAACCATCAGCCTACCTTAGCCTCCCAAAGTACTGTGATCATGGGCATGAGCCACTGTGCCAGGCCTCTTGCTGGTATTTGCATGTGATTTCTGTTGCCAGGTGTTCACGTCTGCATCACTCACTAAGCTGCTGTGGTTTCGGGCTGAAGTCGTGGATTCATGCTGTGTGTCTTGCAGACAATGGCAATTTTTCGAGTTCTGTGTGCCTTCACATTTCCTAGGAGTCTTTGCACGTAAATGCGCAGAAACCTGTTTTAGCGGAAGGTAAGTGACTGCTGTTGGGGTGGGGGTGGCGGTCTGTGGACGGAGCCGTCACAGGGGTTTTTGCAGACCCATCGCCACTTCCCTCTTCTCTCTTGCCTTGTGCTTTGGGAAGAAGTGCTCGGTCGCTCAGCAGGCTTAGAGGCAGCGTCTCCTCTCCACACATCCTCCCTGACCCAGGAGACTGAACGGGCGGGTTTCTCTGTGCTGGCTGTTAGGGTGATACTTCTCACTACCTTGTAATTCCCACTCTCGTCTTTGATGCCTTCGAACAACCACTCAGGAAGGGTCTTGATCGCACTTGAACCCTGGCCCCAGTTCCCATCAAACCATCAGAATGGGTGGGGGTGCAGAAGAGGGGCTGAGGCCTCCTCGGGGTGCAGATTCCCCAGCCTGACCTGTGTCCCTGATTCTTCTCCAGCCACGTCGCCCTCCCGTGATGCTGGCTGTCTTCTGTCTACGGTCACACCCTGCTTCCCTGGCTGGATTGTGCCCCAGCAAGACTCTGGCTTCACCCACACTCAACAGTGCTTTTTGTTCCATGTTTTCCTCACGTTTGTTCTCTCAAATCTACTTAGAATGCTGCCTCCCTGGCCCCTGATGCCTGAGCGACGTCATGCTCCCAGCCTCCGAGTTCCTCACTGGGGTGGGTCCCGGCCCCCACCTCCCCTGGCTGTCCACCCGCTGTCGTCGGTGGAGCAGAGATGGCAGGAAGGGGTGCTGAGGGCATTCCCCACACCTGCCGCAGGGTTTCAGTCCCCGTCGCTGGATAGAAGGTTGCGTGAACTCAAACGCAGTCGCTTCTCGTGAGGCTTCCGTTCCCACCTCCACGTGTCACCCACTGCTTCCGAGCTGTGTGTGCTCGAGACAGGACACCCCGCAAGCACAGACCTTTTTTCTTGGTCTTTAATATGAAACCTTGGCTCTTTAAAAAATAATTTCCATTTTGTAACATTCTTTGTTATGTTTTGACAGTTTCTGAACAAACTTCCAAACATCTGTTTTCCAGCTCTGTTAAATACAGAATATAGAATCTATACTATATATAATTTAGAAATTTGCATAAACAATTGAGAGTTGTAGTTTCAACCTTTTATTGTGGCCATTTTAGTATGTAACACTTCTGGGTCTGAAACAAAATGTTCTAGGTTATCACTATAATTAGATTCAAAGTTTTATTTTTGTTGGTGAAAGTTGAGTTCTGTATTCTTTAAAGCAACCAAGCAGCATTTCTCAGTCTTCAATTTATCCAGCTACTTGCTTCTCTAATGATACTTTCTCAAGCATCACAGTGCTGTTTTAAAAGTCCCTTCTTTGCATGTAACTATCCCAGCAATTTCACTTCTGGAAACTGTTCCTAAGGAAATAATCATGAATTTACAGCAAGTTAGCTAAGTGGATGTTCACTCCAGTATTTTTTTCGTAGTATAATATTGGAAAACAGCAGCAACAGGATTGGGTAAATTCATGGTGATACAGCAATGTTATAAAAAAATACACATCCATGAAAAAGACAGAAGTACTTAATACTATAAAAGTGTGTTCATACTGTATGAAGTAAAGAGAACGGATTATAAGACAGTGTGAATACTTTCGTCCCACTTCCCTAAAGCTACTGAATGTGGAGCATAAAGACGGGACTGGGAGGATACCGGCTCCAGATCGAGGGATACTTGAGGCCCAGTCACATCTCCCTCTCAGCGCCAGGCCAGCTGCCTACGGGTCTGCACAGCCCTCGCCCCACCCTGGCTGGCCACGTTCATCCTTTCCATAGTGTGTCCCCATCACCCAGCCCTCCTTGCTGGTCCCTGAACTTCATCGACGTCCTGGGTCAGGGCCTGTGTAGCCTGAAGGAAGGATTGGGGTGCACCTCTCCCTTTCTCCAAGCCCTCCCACATGTGGGGCTCCTCAGAGAGGCCAGGTGAAAGCCAGTGCCATCCCTCCGTGCTCCCGTCTCCCTTGCCTTCTCACGCCCCATGTGACTTACTTATCTTTGATATTTGGTGATCCTATCTGGCATCTGTTGAGAGCTTGCTGTGTGCCAGGTGTGCTGGGCGAGTTGCTCATATTAACTTGTATAATTCTTGGGCCAGCCCAGTGAGGCTGGCGTTGTTTACAGGCTGTGGATGAGGAACCTGGGGAAGAGGGGTCAGATGGCACATCAGATGCTGTGTGGGGTCACACAGAGCCTCCAGCAACATCAACGGGGGCTTCAGAGGTGGGGGCGCAGCCACCACCATCCAGTACTGTGGGCTTGGAGAGGAGCTCTGTGGGGTAGAGGGCTGCTCACTGTGGCCACGGCAGTGTCCCTGCACCTGATACCTTGCTGGGCATGAGCCCTTTATTTGCTGAGTGAACATGGATTGGAATGCCAGCTGCACGCCTGCAGGTGCTGAGGTGGACAGTGGTTTTGATTTTTGTTTTTGCTGTATCAGAATGCTTTGGCTGCATATAACAGAAAGTCCGACACAGAACAACTGAAACTAAGGATTTGTGAGTTCTTACCACAAAGCACCACAGCGGGGCGCCCTCAGCAACCAGGTTCCCGCCATCTGCTCTGTGGCCTTCACCATCCTGCAAGCACCTGCTGGCTGCGGATGCCGGCCCTGAAGGCTTGATGTGGGAATGGTGCCCGTTAGGGTGACATCAATGAAGGTGTGATGTGGGGATGGTGCCCTGTTAGGGTGACATCAGTGAAGGTGTGATGTGGGTTGGGTGCCCCGTTAGGGTGATGGTGAAGGTGTGATGCGGGCATGGTGCCCTGTTAGGGTGATGTTGGTGAAGGTGTGAGGTGGGTTGGGTGCCCTGTTAGGGTGACATCAGTGAGGGTGTGATGCAGGGATGGTGCCCTGTTAGGGTGATGTTGGTTAACGTATGATGTGGGTTGTGTGCCCTGTTAGGGTGATGGTGAAGGTGTGATGCGGGCATGGTGGCCTGTTAGGGTGACATCAGTGAAGCTGTGATGTGGGTTGGGTGCCCCATTAGGGTGATGTTAGTGAAGGTGTGAGGTGGGTTGGGTGCCCTGTTAGGGTGACATCAGTGAAGGTATGATGTGGGGATGGTGCCCTGTTAAGGTGACGTTGGTTAAGGTATGACGTGGGCTGGGTGCCCTGTTAGGGTGACTTTGGTGAAGGTGTGATGTGGGTTGTGTACCCTGTTAGGGTGACATTGGTGAAGGTATGATGTGGGTTGGGTGCCATGTTAGGGTGATGTTGGTGAAGGTGTGACCCTGGTCTTGAGGGTGTGACGGGGACACTGTTGCAGTAGAGAAAGCTTCCCGTGAATTCGCGGGAAGACCCCCCTCACTTCCCCTCATGTCTGAGCCGCGACTCGGAAGGGCAGTGGGCCCTGGTCCTGGGCCTAGGATGGCTATGCGTGTCCTTCTGGGCTGAGCTGTCCTGGTTCTCCAGAGCTCGGGAAGCCGGCCTGTCCTGGAGACCAGGAGACTCTAGAGGGTGAGGGGCTGCTGGACACCGGCCGCCTCTGACTGCTCTGCTGAATTTGTGAACGACCCACAGCTGTCATACTTCTGAGTCTCATGGGACTTCTTGACGTTTTCATTCAGTAAAAAGACTGCAGCATATTGTCACACAGACAGGGAAGGAGGAACCACCTCGGAAAACCACCGAACCATTGTAAGAGATGCACCATTTACCACGCTCTGCACCAGGCACATGATGGAGTTGCCCTGGGCCTTGCTTAGGCTTCTTTCGTCCCAAGTTCCAGACACAAGCTCTGGCCGGTGAAAAGCAAAAGCCAGGTGGAGAGCACCGGGAGGACAGGCCACAGGCCACGTTCTGGCCGAGGGGACTGCTGAGGACACAGGTGGCAGCAGGATGGATGAGCTCTGAGGTGGAATGTGTGTCTGGGCGCTCCATGATGGGGCGGTGGGGCGAGCTCTGCAGCGGGATGGGGGGAATCCATGACGGGAGGGGTGGGCTCTGTGGTAGGCTCTGCAGTGGAATGGGTGGCTCCACGATGGGACAGATGGGCCCTGTGATGGGATGAACGGCTCTAGTGGGATGGGGGCCTCTGTGGTGGGATGGGGGCCTCTGTGGTGGGCTCTGTGTGGGATGGGTGGGCTCTAGTGCTCTCTGCCTCGCTTCTCCAAGACTGAGCTCCACAGAGCCAGCTCAGCTCGGCCACATGCTTCACTTAGCAGTGGGGTGCAGGGCCCCTGGGTTGGGGACTGAGTGGGCCACGTAGCCTCAGTGGATCAGCATATCCCAAGCCGTGACCTGCAGAGGAAGCTCTTACCTGGTGTTTGTTTTCTCCCAGAAAAGCACTGGAGTCCAAACCACAGAGGAGCAGAGAGATAGAATATCTCGTATCATTTATCAAACACTTTAGCTTTTTAAAAGGTGCTTAGGTATGCTGGGTGACATCCAGCCCTGCGGTGCTGTGAATTTGCTAACGGCCTGGCTGAGGAGCTCGTGGGGGCACACAGGTGCTCTCTGCACTGCCTGCCAGCACCTGCCTGCCTTAGAGCTTGTCTCTGCAGTCGGCTGGGATGCCCTTGGAAAGCAGTCCAGGGCTTCCCAGTGGACAAGGATGGGCAAAACCCCACGGTTACTGGTTTATCGTGCAGGTGGAGACCTTTCCTTGGCCGCCAGATCTTTGCTTTCTGACAACCTTCATTATATTTGTTACGTCTCTTGAGATTCTTCTCACCTACAATATATTTGTTTCTCTCTGTATCTGGCAGTAAAATGGGTGGCTAGTCAGGGTATTTTTGTACATTTTTCTTTTTTTGAGACAGCATCTTGCTTGTTGCCTAGGCTGGAGTGCAGCGGCATGATCGCAGCTGACTGCAGCCTTGACTTTCCGGGCTCAAGTGGTTCTCCTGCCTCAGCCTCTGAGTAGCTGGGACTACAGGGGCACACCACCACACCCAGCTAAGTTTTTATATTTTCAGTAGAGGTGGGGTTTGGCTAATTGCCCAGGCTGGTTTCAAACTCTTGGGTTCAAGCAGTCCTCCTGCCTTGGCCTCCCACAGTGCTGTGATTATAGACATGAACCAGTGCACTTGGCCTTCATTTCATCTGCTAAGTATTGAGAAGTTAATTAATGTATTACAAGTCGGCAATAATTCCGTGACTTAGAAATGATTAGAGTTTGTCGGTGTGTTTCTTTCCAGCCTTCCAATTATTTTAAAAATCAGAATTGGAAATTACCTTCTTTTTTTCCCCACTTTATATTCTCTTCTAATAATTTACCCATATATTCAAAAGCCCCTTTTATAATTTAATTAACGGATAATGTTCCTGTATGGAATATGATTAAAACGTTCCCTGTTGTTTGATGTGTAAGTCACCTACGAAGATGTTTGGCCATTGTTCTGTGGTAAACATATTTTTTTGAACATTTTCTAAAAATCTAGATTTTTTTTTTTTCTGCAGTCAATTCCTAGGAACAGAATTATTGATTAAAGGGTGGCTTTAGTTTCCTAGGGGTGGCTGTAACAATTTACTGCAGATCGGCTGCCCGAACCGGCAAATGCACTCTTGGTGCTGGAGGCTGCAAGCCTGGAGCCAAGGTGTCCTGGGCCCTGCTACCTCCAGAGGTGCAGGGAGGGTCCCTGCCTCTCCCGGCTCCTGATGGCTCCAGGTGTCCGGGCTTGTGGCTTTCCCCGCAGCCTGCTTCTCTGTCTCCACGTGGCCTCCTTCTCTTCTCCCGAGGTCTCCTCTTCATCCATCTCAGATCTCTCCCCAGGACGCATGTGAGTGAATTCACATCCCACTCAGAAAGCCCAGGGTTACCCCCTCATCAAAGAGCCTCTTTTCCACACAAGCTCACATTCGTGGCTTGAAGGGATTTTCCTGGGCCTCCCTAGAGTTGGTTAGGCCAGCTGCACGGGCGAACATTCCCGAGAGTCTGGAGGCCACTGCCAGAGCGCTCTGCAGACTCACGTATCCACACTGGCTCACGTATCCACATGGGCATGACACGTGGGTACTGCCCCGCCACGTCCTTGCCCCATGAGGGGAGGTGAAGGCGACTGTGCACAGAGTGGACTCAGGGAAGACTCACAGGAAAAGTAACAAAAGAAAACAAAACAAAAAGGAACAAAGAAGAGGATGGATAGAGCTGACAAAAAACGTTGCGAATATTTTCTGTGTCTACAGGATTAAAACCAAGTGCATAGTGAGGTTGGGAGGCGCCTTCATTCTTATCCTTAGAAGCAGGTTAATAGCCTAAATATGAGGGTTTTCTTGAGTGCATAAAATGGACAAAGAATATAAACAGAAAATTAATGATGGAGCAACTATTTCAGTTAATAAACATTTGAAAATGGTCAAAATTGCTCATAAGTGCTAACAGAAAACATGATTCTTAAAAACTACAAGTGAACTATTATTTTACAGATGATTATCGGCCGTGCATTTTGGTGTCTAACTTCCAGGGCACTTGGCCCACACCCCTGTCTGTGCCGTCTGTCCCCTGTGAGGGTCCATCTGCCCTGCGGCCCCTCATGGCTTGCTATCTGCAGCATTTCAGGCCAATCGGAGAACACTGTATCCCATCTTTATAATGAGATGTAGATTCCCTATTTCAAAAGGCTTAATGGGATAGCATTTTTTAAAAAGAATTCAAGCTGCCTAAATTTAATTTCCAAAAAATGTCCAGTCTAAAAATAGACCTATTCCGACATATTCATCACCAGCCCAAGCTTGTTATGTCTGAGAAGGTGAGTTGGCTGAGTTGTGGTTGGTCGGAAGTTTCTTCTTCCATCAGCAAACAGCTGTCCTCAGGTGCGCTGATCTCAGGCCGCCCCTCTCATGGGAAGGAGCATTTTCCTGGCGTGGCTGCTGTGGGTGTTTCTGATGGTCACTCAGGAGGGGCCGAGCCCTCTGTCCTTCTCACTCGGACATCCCAGGCCTCATATTTTCCTCTGAGACATTACAGAAGTTGGATCATGAGGTTAGAAAACCCTCTCTCGGAGTTTCCTGTCTCTTTCTGGTCCTTGTAGTAAGTTTTGCTTCATCTGGCACTTTTTCAGACCTATTTTTTCTCCTTAAAGAAGTAGTCTTTTGCTGCTGGCTGTGAAGAGGGTCTTGCTCCAGGGCTCTGGTGTGGCTGGGGTTCTTCCTGGGCATTCATGCACCCAGTTTTCATCTCGCTTGCTGCCTGGAGGTGGGGGTGCTGGGGTGCCTGAGCCCCCTTCTCTCTTCCCTTAGGTTATCACCTTAAGCCCCCTTCTCCCTTAGTTTATCACCGAAATTGTTGGTCGGTCACTTCTTCCTCACTGTGGTCAGTGTGGGCTGAATCATTCTGTCCAGTTGCCCTGCCGTGAAGCTGGGAGAGAGAGGAGAGGCTCAGATAGTCTCCAGGCCACCGGTGGGCACAGAGGGTGACAGTGCATTGCTCATGTTCATCCCTCGCCTTTTTCTGGCCTAATGTGTCCAGGTGGGTCTCACACCGTGGATTAAAGGGCAGAGGAGGCCTGGTCTTACCCTCTGGAGGTTCACAGTTAGTGAGGAGCACAGATGTGCCAATGTCACCAGTGCCGCCAGGCAGGCAGAGGTGCAGCAGTGCTGGGCTGGATGCCCCTGCTGATGGCAGAGCCTGTGCTCAGTGTGGGGTCAGAAGGAAGGGATGGGCAGGAGGTTCTCCATACAGCCAGGCAGCTCTGTCCTTGCTGCGCACCATGGGGGCTGCCCAAAAGATAAAAGATTAAATTCTCTCCTGAAATTTATAAATGGGGAGATGCCATGGCAGCCAGGAGATGCTGGAGAGAGGCAACCAGGGGGCCCTAGAGAGAGAGAGGCCTCCAGGGGGTGCTGGAGAGAGAGAGAAGCCGCCGGGGGGGGGCACTGGAGAGAAAGAGAGAGAGAGGCCGCCGGGGGACGCTGGAGGGAGAGAGAGGCTACTGGGGGGTGCTGGAGGGAGAGAGAGGCCGCTGGGGGACGCTGTCCAGGAGGCGCAGGCCGCGCAGGTGAGGGATGCTTGCTACTGAACACGGTGCCTTCGCGGTGGTACGGGAGGCTCTCTTGGTACTGTTGCCTGGGTCCAGGGCACTGCACGTCTGGCTCCGAGCCTCCCACTCTTTCCCCTTCAAGAAGGTGACCTCTGGGGCCGGGCGCGGTGGCTCAAGCCTGTAATCCCAGCACTTTGGGAGGCCGAGGTGGGCGGATCACGAGGTCAGGAGATCAAGACCATCCTGGCCAACATGGTGAAACCCCGTCTCTACTAAAAATACAAAAAATTAGCTGGGTGTGGTGGCATGCGCCTGTAGTCCCAGCTACTCGGGAGGCTGAGGCAGGAGAATTGCTTGAACCCGGAGGCAGAAGTTGCAGTGAGCCGAGCCGAGATTGTGCCACTGCACTCCAGCCTGGCGCCTGGCGACAAAATAAGACTCTGTCTCAAAAAAAAAAAAAAAAAAAAAAAAAAGGAGGTGACCTCCGGGTTCCTCAGGGCGGCCTTCCATTGGGATGTCAGCAAGTAGATCTCCCTTAGCTAAGCGGTGGAGATTGCGGTCCCTGTGACATCAGCACGTTTCCTCCACCTCTTCCTTGAGAGAACAGATTATTACAGCTAAAAGAATCTTTTCACTTGGTGTACTTGGGCCACGTGTTACCATGTGTCTTTTGCAAACATGAAAACAGGTGCTGAGAAGTCAGGAGGGCTTTACCGGTGGGACCCAGTGTGACCGTGTAGGGCTGGATACGTGCTGCTGTGGATGCCACTTACGCAGAGGAGGGACCCGGCGTGGATGAGGAGTTGCTGCTCTGTCTCTTGGACACAGACTTTAGCAGCAGGTCTTTGGAGGCTCACTAGTGCCGGGAGATTGGGCCGTCCCCTGTCCTTTCTTGTGTTTCCAGCCCACACGGCCCTGATGGGTTTGTTCTGAAGCTTCCTCTCTGGGGAAATGGGGCCATTCAGTCACTAGGAAGCACCAGGGCCCCGGAAATCATGATTACGCCAGCGAATGTTTACTTCTGGGAAAGAAGAATTGCTGGGAGACCGTGAGGTGGGAGGCGCTGAGGGTCTTTTGAAGTTGTGGACAGAACTGCAGGAGTGCGAACTTCTGGGCAAGGCGCTGAGAGAGGCACAGATGCCCGGCTGAAGGAAGGGGGCCACAGACGTGGATGGAGCGGGAGGAAGCAGTCAGCGGAGCAGCCAGCAGGCCGCGCTAGGAGCACTGAGTTGTTTATTCATCATTCGAATGCTGTGGGTATAGAAACGGGCGGGCTCACCAGCTGGAGCCTCATCCAATCCTCAGACACACTCGCGTGTCCTCTAAGATGATCCAAGATAATGAAGTAGATACGTACTTGTTATTTTCCTTGAGGTCTTTAAAAATCCAGCGCAGAGAAGGCCGGGTTTGTTGACTGGCCTGCCTTGGGATGAGCTGTGCCCTGTCTGGGTGGCGCCTGTGGCGTGTGACTGCAGCAGAAGGGCCTTCGTGGCACCACCATGCGCAGACCCTGGGCCCGGCATCAGGTGCGCTTGAATTCCCTGCGTAGCAGCTGTGCCTTCTTGCCTACGTTGCCTGGACCCCCACCCCCTGAGCGTGGGAAGCTTCGGCTGCCTGGCGGATCTGAGTGAGGACAGAGCAGGACTGCCCCGTTTGGGGAGTGAGTGGCGCGGCGTGGGAGGCATCAGAGCAGGTGGGTTTCTGAATCCTCACGGCAGCCTCTGTAGCAGGCGTCCCAGACACACTTCACAGCCTTTCCTGGGGCTCAGTTTGCGAGACCCTCCCTGATGCACTCCGTCTGCCATCGCTACCACATCCTGTCCCAACTCTGCGGGATACTCCCAGATCTCACGGACACACGGTTCCATTCCACATTGACACGAACAGATTTCATTGAACCTTAAACAGTGGGATGACTCTCTCCCTAAAAAGTCAGGGACTGTCGTGCATGGGAGCCAAGACGCTTCCAGCCTGGGTTCCACATCCTTCACCTGCTTCTCCCTGTGCCCATGCCTTTCCTGAAAGGTACAGTGAGCTTGGTTAGAAACATTGGTTACAATGTCACTATCATGTATTCCTGAAGATAGGAGTAATTACTTAGACGTCCAAGGCCACAGAGTAGGGATTGAAAAGCAGTATGCCTTCCAGGTTCATCCATGTCCCTACAAAGGATGCAAACTCATCGTTTTTGATGGCTGCATAATATTCCATGGTGTATATGTGCCACATTTTCGCTGTCCAGTCTATCATCGATGGGCATTTGGGTTGGTTCCAGGTCTTTGCACAGGAACAGAAAACCAAACACCGCATATTCTCACTCATAGGCGGGTGTTGAACAATGAGAACACATGGACACAGGGAGGGGAGCATCTCACACTGGGGTCTGTTGGGGGGAAAAAGGGGAGGGACAGCAGGGGGTGGGGAGTTGGGGAGGGATAGCATGGGGAGAAATACCAGATACAGGTGAT
>PVKV010016410.1:0-50874 GCA_004027835.1 Alouatta palliata
TTGCCTGGGAAATCTCCTGGCCTGGCTGTCTGTTTCAGTCCCCTTTTTTAATCAAATGAATGGGCGGCTCTGCCTTCCCGGAGTTCCAATTGCCAGCTAAAACGGCACCCGGACCCACGTATTTTGTATTGGGAACTGCTGCGCCGCGGCGCCGCTCCAAACAGCGGCGGTGAAAACGCCCGCGCTGGCGAAAACAGCCAAGCCGGCGAAAACAGCCGCGCCGGCCAAACCAGGTGCGCTGGCGACCCGTGGGGCTCCTCCCCCTGGGAATCTCCTGGTCGGTGGGCAATAAAAATCCGTCTGGGAATGTGGCGTCCACTCACCCTCCACGCTTTCACTGGGAGCTGCAATCCTCAGCTGCTCCTAATCGGCCATCTTGGATCGTGTCCTTTTTTTTGGTTTTTAAAGAAATTCAGTTGCTATCATTCAAAAAAAAATCCAGGGAATATATTATAAATGCCTGTATTTCTGGCTTATTTGTAAAAGGCAATTGGGACTACATTCCAGCGTGGCTCAGTTGCAGGGGCTCCCTTCTGAAGGGCAGACTCCTTCTGATTTGCCATGGTTGATGATTGGTCACTCTTTGGTGTTATCTGTTTGACCCCTGCAGCATTTCAGTCTGTGAGCTCTGCTCTAGATCTTTGACTAGAAAAGAAAAGATTTGGAATCAGGCCAGATCTACCTCTTCACAAAATTAAAACCAAACCAAACAAAACACCATCACAATAGAGATCAGTTCTTTAGAAAGTGATGAAAATATTCTAAAATTGATTGTGGTGGCTCACGCCTGTACACCCAGCACGTTGGAAGGCCAAGGAGGGCAGATCACTTGAGGCCAGGAGTTTGAGACAAGCCTGGCCAACATGCTTAAAACTTGCCTTTACTAAAAATACAACAATTAGTCGGACGTGGTGGCTTGTGCCTGTAGTTCCAGCTACTTGAGAGGCTGAGGCACGATAATCGCTTGAACCCAGGAGGTGGAGGTTGTAGTGAGCTGAGATCTTGCCATTGCATTCCAGCCTAGGCCATAGAGCGAGACTCTGTCTCAAAAAAACAAATAAATAAATAAAATAAAATTGATTGTGGTGATTGTTGTACCAATGTGTGAATGTACTAAAAACATTGAATTATACACATCAAATGACTGAATTATGTGGTGTGACATATCTCCAAAAGCTGTTAAATATAGACATCGGGCATAGATTTAGGGAAGGAAACACAAATGACAAATCAACTCCTCAACGATAGTCTCCGTCATTAAACTCTTCAGAAGGTCTCTAGCATTGCAGCAAATTTGAGTAGTTAAGAGCATGAAAAATAAAGATTAAAAAATACTACCTACTCCATAGAGTGGTTAGAAGTAAAGAAGACAATCCCTGCAAAGTACGCAGCACTCTTCCTGGTACATAGAAAACAATGGATGAACGTTAGGTATTACTGATTACTATGACATAGAAAAGACCTCACAAAACCTTGCCTAATAACACTGAGATTGTACACTGAGCTGGTACCCTGAATCAGGAGCAGGTCTCCCCAGGGCCTTGCCAAATATCTGGTCAGTTCTAGGTGGTTACAGATCCTCAACTAGATCATTAAGAGCTTTGGAGGCTCTTAAGTCATGAAGGAAAAAATTAGCATGCAAATACTGGAGTGTGTAGGGAAGTGGGGAAAACCTGCTTGTGCCTTATTTAAGCAATGTGATATAGTAGAGTCTCCACAATGCTGAGAGTAGGAGACCTCAGTTCTAATTTTGCTTCTATTCCAAATTGGATTATTCTTTAAAAAATACTTATTTTGTTATATTTGAATATCCTCATGTATTAAAGGACAATGGTATTTATCTTGCCTACCTCACAGACCAAGTAAGAAAGCAAGTATGGGAGCTACTTGGAATGATTAAAAAAAAAATTCACATAGGATATATATATATATATATATATATATATATATATATATATATATATTTAAGTATGTAAATCTGACCGTAATGAGGTGACAGGTGTGACCTCAATCAACTGACAGGCATGCCCTCACAGAAATGCTAAGGGGGCTAAGACTCTTTTAACAATAGAGGGGATGGCTTTATGTTTTTGAACAATTGTCTTTGTAAAGACTCCCTAGAAAATGGTGAAGCTCTTGGCAATCAGAACAGATGCAGCCTGGGCTACCATATGCCATGAAAGAAAAAGAGCTTCTGGCAAAGGAAAATCATCAAACCAATGTCCTTACCTTATTACAGAATGGAAAATGTCAGCTTCCCTAGATTACAGGGTAGGGCTCCAAAGCAGAGAAAATTACATTCACACCCAGAAATGAGAAATTTCTTCTCTGAGAAGATCTAAGCTGTCATTAGGAGAGTGGGTGGGTGGCTGTGACTTTTTTTTTCTTCTGACATTCTTGATGAATCTCTTAAAATTCTAAGAGAGGTTTAGAAGTGCATTAACCCTGCTGTATCTTCTTCTTCCCCGGAGATGTCCCGATAACCTCAGATAATTCATCCAATGAATATAGAATAGGTAGAGGCATTTTGCCAGTGAAACAGTTAGTAGGTTGCACTAAGGAAACAAGCACGGGTGTATTTAGCTCAGGTATGGTCTGGAAGTACCAAGTCTTGAGGGACAGCTAATTCTTAATGTTCCCGAAAACAGCCTTCCAATTGGAACTGGTGGAAGTAGTCACCAGCTCCTCCTTCTAACTCATTTTGTTGTGTCAAGAGATGTTTTAGCTGAAAAAGGGGAAATAAGGAGAAAATATTCCAGGACACAACAGGAGGATAAGCGAGCCCAGCCAACAGAGATGTAATATGTTAGGCAGTGCACAGAGGGATTAAGACCATGGCCTGTGGCACCAAACAGACCTGATTTATATACTGGCTCGGCCACTTAGGTCCTGGGCCAAATTTAAATGGAATTAAAACAATACTGATTTCATGCAGTCTTTGTGAGGAGAAAAGTGAGAATGCATACTTAAAGCATGTAGCACATTTCTTGGCACACAGGAAGTGCTAAAAGTAACAGTAGTTATTATGGGCTCTTCAGCAGGCCATTCAAAGCCCCTCCCAATTCAACCCAAGTTTATCTTTCTAGCTTTATTTCCCATTAGTAATAGCCATATATCATATCCTTGGCCACATAGGCCCCACAGAACTGTTCACCAGCCCCAGTTCATTTCACTAATGAACCAAGTGCAGGTGTATTTAGCTCAGGTAGGGCCTAGAAGTACCAAGGCTTGAGGGACAGCTAATTCTTAATGTTCCCCAAAACAGCCTTCCAGTTGGAACTGGTGGAAGTAGTCACCAGCTCCTCCTTCTAACTTATTTCCTTGTGTCAAGAAATGTTTTACTATAAAAAAAGTTAAAGGAGGGAGTTGAAAAAAGGGAAATAAGGTGAAAATATTCCTGAGACACAACAGCATGATAAGTTCATCATACTTATCTACATATTCCATTCTTTGCTTATGCTGATATTTCTGCCTAGTATGCCCTTCCTTTTTTTATGCCAGGTAAAAATCATTTACCCATCAGGGCCCAGTTAAAGTTCCACCACTCTTGTAAAGCCTTCACTTTTTAAAAATCTAGGTGGGATTTTTTATTATAATGTGTTAAATGCCATACTAGCATTATCAACAGCTGTACATGTTTTAGTGATCTAAATGAATTTGTGAGAACAAGGTCTCTGTTGTGTTTTTATATCACCAGCACTGTAAGTGCCATGCAGTGAGCACTCATTAGAATTTATTGATTAGGCTGGGCGTGGTGGCTCACGCCTGTAATCCAAGCACTCTGGAGGCCAAGGCGGGCAGATCACCTGAGGTCAGGAGTTCAAGACCAGCCCGACCAACATGGTGAAACCCTGTCTTAAAAAAAAGAAAAAGAAAAAAAGAAACAAAAAAAAGAGAATTTATTGACTAAAACTGGATTTGTCAAGATTATTGAAACCTATTCCACCTGTTTCACAATAGGCCACCATAAAGAAAAAGAGTGAGAATATATGTGGAAACACTAAAAATAGGATAATTTGTACAAATGTAAGGAATTCATTACCCAGAATTCATGCTGAAGAATCTAAATAAAGAGAATTTTTCTGTAGTCCTGGCAAATGATGATCTATATGCATATTAATGATCCCAGTGTATTTACAGCTCATGAAGTGCCTTCTGAATTATTATGAGCTTTTACAAAAAGAAAACTATTCTGGTTCTTTGGTATTTGGGAATTTGTGGACAATGTAAGTAATAAAGTTCTTTTATGCCACTGAAACATTTACTATACCAAGATACCTGAATCCCAAACTACTCTGGAGAAATAAGACTTCAACATCTACAAGAATGAGTGGAAAGATTAGTAACTTAACTAGCATCCAAAGTGAACACTGATATGAGTGAAGCAAGGACACCACTTCTGGAGCACACATCATCATTCTTGTGCGTAGTACACATAGTTGATGATATTCTTCAGTTTGGAATTTGGTTCCACACATTTATTCTTTGTTAATGGTTTTGTGTTTGAGTCTGATTTTGACTTCTACTCCATAAGCTCTGTAATAAGGAACTTGGTCTTCTATTTATGTGTTATCCACAACAGTGTTTAGCAGAATTGCTAAATGCATTGAAACTCTTGATAATAGTGGTTAAACATAACTGAATTGAGGGAATTATGTAAAGTAGTTACTGCATAGAATAAAGAGACAGTTTAGCCCAACAAAAATATCAAAGAAACAGATGAATCAATCTCAGAATCAATTTTATCCAATTTGGCAATAATATTTTAATAATTTGATTACTACATATTTTTAAAGGTTTGTTATTTATGAAGTGTTCTCATAATCTCTTTCTCTGAAAATAGCAAATCTGAGTGAAAATATACTCAGGTGTTTAGCTGTTCAATAAATAATTAAAGTGAAAAATATTTCTAAGAAATAGAGGAGCAAAAAATCACATTTATTGAGTGACTACTATAAAATAGGCATGCTTCTAAGTGCTTTCTAGTTACTCTCTTATTTAATCTTTTCAACAACCCTGTGGAGAGGTACGCAGCACTGCAGATGGCCACTACCAAGTGACAAGATTTGGCATGTAAAATGATATCTATTTATGCAACCAACAAACATGAAAAAAAGGTCATCATCACCGGTCATTAGAGAAATGCAAATCAAAACCACATTGAGATACCACCTCACACCAGTTAGAATGGTGATCATTAAAAAATCTAGAGACAACAGATGCTGGAGAGGATGTGGAGAAACAGAAATGCTTTTACACTGTTGGTGGTAGTGTAAATTAATTCAAACACTGTGGAAGACAGTGTGGTGATTCCTCAAGGATCTAGAAATAGAAATATCATTTGACCCAGCAATCCCATTACTGGATATATACCCAAAGGATTACAAATCATTCTATTATAAAGACACATGCACATGTATGTTCACTGTGGCACTATTCATGATAGCAAATACTTGGAACCAACCCAAATGCCCATTGATGATAGACTGTGTAAAGAAAATGTGGCATATATACACCACGGAATACTATGCAGTCATAAAAAAGATGAGTTCATGTCCTTTGCAGGGACATGGATGAAGCTGGAAACCATCGGTCTCAGCAAACTGACACAAGAACAGAAAACCAAACACTGCATGTTCTCATTCATAAGTGGGTGTTGAACAATGAGAACACACAGACACAAGGAGGGGAACATCACACACCAGGGCCTGGGGTGTGGAGGGCTAGGGGAGGGATAGCACAGGTTGGGGGGATTGGGGAGGGATAGCATTAGGAGAAATATCTAATGTAGATGACGGGGCAATGGATGCAGCAAACCACCACCATGGCATGTGTATACCTATGTAACAAGCCTGCATGATCTGCACATGTACCCTAGAACTTAAAGTATAATAAATAAATAATATCTATTTGTTATCTATAACCCAGAATACATGGATTATTTGCAAGATGAGAGATAGCTGGCATCATAGATAGCAAACTCTATCTATGGACCTGGCTTCTAGTGCTCTCTTTGCATTCTTAGTTATAGTTCTCTTCCCTGAGCCTCAGCTTCTTCACCTGAATAATGAAGATAGTAATACCTACCTTAACTACCAAGTGGATTGCTGTGGAAGTGTTAAGCTATTTGTTTCCTTTCTTATTATTTTATTCTATGTCACTATTACTCAAACATTTTTGTCCCACATTGCTGTTTGGAATTATTTTTGTCTCAAAATAATATTTAAATGGAGTGATTTACAAGCATGTCTTCTTGTTGTTGTATTTCATTGTGTGTGGGGGGTGTGGGTTCTATGATTTTTATGCCAAAATGTAAATGACAGGAGAATGGATTGACTCATTCTTTAACCATGTGTCTGGTGATAAGATCAATTTCTTTTGAGTATAGATAAAGGGACTTGGTCAATGCATGTGGATTATGCATGTATGAGAACAAAGCAACTTACCAATTTCCCCAAGTCCTTAGCTGTCAACTCAAACTAGTGGTCAGTCTTTGGCAGGAAAGGAAGCGGAGGTTCATAGAATCTACTAGTCAATGGAACCTCCCCAAAGTGCCCTGGTTATATAGCATGAGTCTATGCAAAAGATCACATACTAAGGCAGTTTTACGTAAGACTCAATTCACTCAGAACATTAGGCTGTACTAAAAATGGATCCTTTTAGAAAGAATTTCTGAGCTGTCACATGAAAATTGTATCTTTACCGCTATGTGAAACTCTCGTTGCAAGGAACCTAGAAGTTTGTGCTTGATAAATTCCATACTGGCCAACTGTAGTCTGCATTCTGTGCTGTATTGACTTCTTGTTTGGGCCACCTTGTGTTCTTGATTCTTGTTTTAGAGGATGTTTCTAGTTTTCTAGGGCTCCACAAGGATGTCTCATGAGCTTCCTTATGTAACTTAAAAAATGGTCTTGCTACAAATAAATTAATACAAAATTTGAAAAATATACTATGTGATTTATCTTCCCTGGCTTAAAATCCCTATTTCATTAAAACTAGTACATTTGTTAATTGACATCCTACTCAGGTCCTGGGGAATTTCTTATCTAACATTCTGCTTATCTAATATCCTAAAACCCAGAATCTGGTCTTAATTTGCATGAGTTGTACTTTCCCATGTTTTCTCTCCCTGCCCAGGTTCCTTTTCCAAATCAGGATACTCAGTCCCCATTGCTGAAACCAGTCTTTAGTTTGTGCACTTAATGACTGGGATGATTCTGTAAACTACCCTCATGGATTAATGAGAATCAACCATGTAAATCTAAAAGGAGAGTTTTTTTCCAGTTGGAACTTAATACTTCTAGACTTAATATAAATGAAAGAACATAAATTAATTCAAATACAGTTATAAAATCCCCAGGACATGCCGGGAAGAGTGTTGGATGAAAAATCTTTAATAAATACACTGTTTACAAGGCAGCAAATAAATAGTTGTTGTTAATATCTTTGGGGAGCTTTGGCTTTAACAGAATTATTTCCACTTACAGATTCTCTTTGGTCCAGCTAAACACAATCTGATTAATCTTCTGGATTTTGAATTGTAGAAAAGTTCACAGGCACTGCAAACCACTCATTGAAAACATAAAGGCTGATTATCATTATGTGAGGAAGTTGAATATAATTCTTCTGGCAACTGTTACATCTGGGGTTGCAGTGAATGACCTTCTTGGATTAGTGCCCAAGACATGAATCTTTCATGTGCACAGTTCTGCTAAGATTGCAACTTATCTGAAGCATACTGGGTAGCAATTTGATAAAAAGGCCCCATGTGAGAAGCAGTTTAAAAGCACCAATGTCATAATGTCTACCTAGGAAAGAGGCTTTCAAGTGCCTGGATTTTCTTTTCTTCTAATGTATGGGACAGGTATACAAAGAGTAAAGCTGGGAATTTAAGAAATTTTTTTTACTGAAGTTGGTTTTGTACATTAATATATTTTATTTTTTAGAGCAGTTTCAGGCTCATAACAAAATTGAGCAGAAAGTACAGAGAGTTCTCATATATCCCCTCACCCCCAACAAACTCCCTCACTGTCAACATCCTGCACCATAGTGGTACATTTCTTATGATGGATGAACCTACATTAATGCATAATTATCATTCAAAGTCCATGGTTGACATTAAGACTCACTCTTGCTGTTGTACATTCTATGTGTTTTGACAAATGTATAATAGCATGTATCAATTGTTGTACTATTGCACAGAATAGTTTGCCTTAAAATCCTCTGTGCTCTTCCTGTTCATCCTTCCCTCTCCTCTAGCCCCTGCCAATCACTGATCTTTCTACTTTCTCTGTATTTTTGCCTTTTTCATAAGGTCATATAGTTGGAACTATACAGTAATAGTCTTTTTAGATTGGCTTCTTACACTTCATAATATGCATTTAAGTTTCCTTTATGTGTTTTCATGGTTTCATAATATTACTTTACCTGGATGTACCACAGTTTATTAATTGAGTCTCCTTTATTAATCTTGATTACTTCCAAGTTTTGGAAATTATGAATAAAGCTACTATAAACATCAGTGTGTAAATTTTTGTAAGAACTTAAGTTTTCAACTCTTTAGGTAAGTTCCAAGGAATGTAATTTCTGGATTATATGGTAAGAGGCCATTGAGTTTTGTAAAAAAACACCAAACTGTCTTCCAAAGTGGTTATACTGTTTTGCATTCTCACCTGCAATGAATAAGAGTTTCTGCTGTCCACATCCTATCCAGTATTTGGTGTTGTCAGTGTTTCAAATTTTGGCTACTCTAATAGATATACAGTAATTGCTCACTGTTATTTTAATTTGCAATTCTCTGATGACATATGATGTTGAATGCCCTTTTAATGTTTACTTACCATCTATATATCTTCTTTGGTGAGATATATGTTCAGACATTTTGCTTATTTTTTAATCAGGATTTTTTTTATTTTATTGTTGAGTTTTAAAGATTCTTGGTATATTTTGGACAACAGTTCTTTATCAGATGTGCCTTTTGTAAATACTTTTTCCCAGTCCTCAGATTGTTTTCCCACTCTCTTAACATTGTCTTTCACAGAGGAGAAGATTTTTATTTTAATGAAGTCCAGCTTCTCAATTGTTTATTTCTTGGTTTGTATATATGATGTTTTATCAAAAGTAAGATTTTTCTACATAGATGATCATATCACCTGCAAAATTTTTTCTTCCCTATCTATCTGTATTTATTTCATTTTCTTGTCTTATTTCATTATGTACGGCTTTCAGTACAATGTTGAAAAACAGTAGTGAGAGGTGACACTTCACTTTTTTCCTTATCTTAGCAGGAAAACTTTGAGTTTCTCAACATTAAGTATGATGTTAGCTGTAGGTGAGCTGTAGATAAAGTAAAGTAAAAATGTTCTTTATCAAATTGAGAAGTTTTTTTCTCTATTCCTAGTTTGCTGAAAATTTTTCTCATGAATAGATGTTCGATTTTGTCAGTCTGCTTTTCTGAATCACCTGATATGATCATGTGATTTTTTTCTTTATTAGCCTATTGATGTGAAGGATTACATTAATTGATTTTTTAATGTTGAGCCAGCCTTGCACACCTGGCATAAATCCCACTTGGTCATGGTGTGTAATTATTTTTATATGTTGTTGGATTTTATTTGCTAATATTTTGTCAAAGATTATTACATTTATGCTTATAAGAAATATTGGGCCACAGTTTTCTTGTAATGACTTTATCTGGTTTTAATATTAGAGTAATGCTGTTCTCATATAAGAGTTTGAAGAATTTCCTTTGCATATATCTTCTGGAAGATATTGTAGAGAATTGGCATAATTTCTTTCTTTAATGTTTCATAGAATTCACTGCTAAACTCATCTGGGCCTGGTACCTTCTGTTTTGGGGGGATTATTACTTGTTTATTTGATTATTTTTAACAGATACAGGCCTATTCAGATTTTATGTTGTATGTTATGTTGTGTTATGTTATGTTATGTTGTTATGTTATTTTTACTTTAAGTTCCAGGGTGCAAGTGCAGAACACACAGGTTTATTATAGGTATATGTGTGCCATGGTGGTTTGCTGCACCTATCAACCCATCATCCAGGTTTTCAGCTCCACATGCATTAGCTATTTGTCCTAATGTTCTCACTCCCTTCACTCTCCACCCCACTTCTGGCCCCAATGTGTGTTGTTCCCCTCCATGTGTCCATGTGTTCTCATTGTTCATCTCCCACTTATGAGTGAAAACATGCAGTGTTCAGTTTTCTGTTCCTGTGTTAGTTTGCTGAGGATGATGGCTTCCAGTTGATCCATGTCCCTGCAAAGGAATGATCTCATTCCTTTTCATGACTGCATAGTATTCTGTGGTGTATATGTACCACATTTTCTTTATCCAGTCTATCATTGATGGGCATTTGGGTTTGTTCCATTTCTTTGCAGGATGGAGTGAGTGCAAGCAGAGGAAATGCCAAACACTTATAAAACTATCAGATCTCATGAGACTCACTCATTATCACAAGAACAGTATGGGAGAAACTGCCCCCATGATCCAGTTATCTCCATCTGGTCCCGCCCTTAATACTTGGGGATTATGGGAATTACAATTCAAGGTTAGATTTTTGTTGGGACACAGAGCGAACCATATTACTGGGTAAAGTCACACTAATATTAGTCTACCACCCCACGACCAATGAACACTACCAAGCATCCTTCTATATTGACAACCCCTTGTACATATTTGGATTCTTCAAAACATGCATGGATTGAATATCCACTGTGTATTCATTCAGTTTTCTCAAGGAGATAGCTGCATGTTTTTGGAGTGCCTGTGAGATTATGTATAATTTATGTTACAACATTTTTTGCAATCACTATTATTATTTGAGAGTTTAAAAGAACAACATAACTGTCTTTGGGGACAATTTTTTTCATTGTAGGGAAATACATTTTGTAAAGGAAATAAATTCGAAAGAAATTATTGTTAGCAAACTCCCATGTCCTTATGACATGTCTCCAGTAATTGGATTCCCTCGGATTTGAGCTCATTCTCAGCAGGAGAGATGGAGGTAAAAGGAAAGTTGAAAGTTCAGAAGGTACCAGAGAGGAGGCTCAAGAAAAACTCAGCGTGAGGAGGAAGCTCGAAAAAAATCCAAAATGAGACAAGGGATATTATCTTGAGAACTATTGACAAAGCACAAGCAAAAGACTTTTAAAATTTCTTTTTTAAGCTTCATTTTGCCTAAGGATATAATTTATTAGGTTATTAAATCCATACATTCATGCTTTACTTTTTCCTTCTGTTCCTTTAAGAAAAATATTTATCAGATGGTCATGTTCAAACTTTTCACAGTTTTGCATGTTGATTTAGTGTAAAGGCCATACTAGGCTGGACATGGTGGCTGACACCTGTAATTCCAGCACTTTGGGAGGCTGAGGCCAGTGGATCACCTGACGTCAGGAGTTTGAGACCAGTCTGGCCAACATGGTGAAACTGCATCTCTACTTAAAATACAAAAATTAGCCTGGCATGGTGGTACATGCCTGTAATCCCAGCTACTCAGGAGGCTGAGGCAGGAGAATTGCTTCAACCCAGGTGGCAGAGGTTACAGTGAGCCAAGATCATGCCACTGCACTCCAGCCTGGGCAACAGAGACTCTGTCTCAAAAACAACAGCAACAAACTACCATACTAGAGGTTTCTTCCTAGTGAACTTTGTTCCATTTCTCCTTTATAAAAGCTAAGGATGTTTAATAAGAAAAGGTAAAAGTGGGGTTGAATGGGTAGGATGGAGAAGACATAGGTACTTGGAAAAAAAACGTAAAATTCCTCCTTACGATAAAAAAAAATCAATAATTTAAAGCTCCAACTCCTTGCCTTCTCAGCTGTTGGCATGGGAGTTTAAGACTAAATCATGTTATTTAAGGAAAAATAAATAGGTCTCATAAAATAACCAGTCTCTTCATGAACAGAAAACAGTGTTTCTGAAAGAAAATATAATTTGTTGTTCTTTTACACATGTGTATTTATACAAATTGATAGGAGATGTGAATAACCAGAAAATTCCTTGGCAGCCCCTGATAAATCACTTTCTCTCCAATTGTGAGAAGAGGAACAATTTTCTTTTTTGTATCATGGAACTTTCAACATAAATTTCCACTGGCTTCTGCAGCACACCAGATGTGAGAAGTATAACCCAAAGCCTGTTGTTAACTGTAACTTTCAGTCTGTCTCTTTGGTCTGCTAAACCCAGAACAGTCCTTAAACATTAATTCTGCTGGCTGAAACAGATCCTTACCACCCAGAAAAAGTCATTAGTCACCAAGGAGCTTCTGTGGCAGTCACAGAATAGCCTATGAAATGAGAAACATTGGAATGGTGTTTAGGGCATTTTGGCTCCATCATGGAGGATACTTTATCCTTTGGATTTGTCATCTGTAAAACAGGAACAACCAGTGTCTTTCATATACCAATGATAGTAAATGGAGATGAAGAACAAGTTTGCAGAAAAGCCTCCAAATTTATTAAATCCGAACATACATGCCTGATTTCTTCTGAGCCATTAGCTTCTACCTACTTTCCTGTCTCAGTCACAATTTGGCAGACAATAGATGGAAAGATGAAGAGGTAACAAGTTAGGAACTCAAGGGAATCTACCAATTAAGAATTTCATGCTTGTCTCAATACCAGCATATTGTTCACCAGATCAACTCCAACAGGCAGTCCAGCATAATTAGTTAAGAATATAGAGCTTTGCCTCAGTTAAAGAAGAAGAATAAGTTTGATTTTTTAGATCAATTGCACAGCATGGTGAATATAGCTAATAATTGAGTTCTGTACATTGTAATATCACTAAGAGAATACATTTCTAATTTTCTCATCACAAAAATCTTAAATATTTGAGGTAATAGATGTTAATTAATTTTTTTTTTTTTTTTGAGACGGAGTTTCGCTCTTGTTACCCAGGCTGGAGTGCAATGGTGCAATCTCGGCTCACCACAACCTCCGCCTCCTGGGTTCAAGCAATTCTCCTGCCTCAGCCTCCCGAGTAGCTGGGACTACAGGCACGTGCCACCATGCCCAGCTAATTTTTGTATTTTTAGTAGAGACGGGGTTTCACCATGTTGACCAGGATGGTCTCGATCTCTTGACCTCGTGATCCACCCGCCTCGGCCTCCCAAAGAATTAATTTTTTAAAATATATTTTTTATTGCATTTTAGGTTTGGGGGTACATGTGAAGAACATGCAAGATTGTTGCATAGGTACACACATGGCAGTGTGATTTGCTGCTTTCCTCCCCATCACCTATATCTGGCATTTCTCCCCATGCTATCCCTCCCCAACTCCCCACCCCCTGCTGTCCCTCCCCTTTTTCCCCCCAACAGAGCCCAGTGTGAGATGCTCCCCTCCCTGTGTCCATGTGTTCACATTGTTCAACACCCACGTATGAGTGAGAATATGCTGTGTTTGGTTTTCTGTTCCTGTGTCAGTTTGCTGAGAATGATGGCTTCCAGGTTCATCCATGTCCCTACAAAGGATGCAAACTCATCGTTTTTGATGGCTGCATAATATTCCATGGTGTATATGTGCCAAAACTGGCTAGCCATGTGCAGAAAGATGTTAATTAATTTAATCTTTCTATATTGTATTTAAAAATCCTAACACCACTGTGTACCCAATAAATATGTACAACAGTTTTTCAATATATAATAAAAACAATTTTAAAAAATATAAGGATTTTGAGTCAGACAGACTTAGGTTTGAATCTCAGCCCTACTGTTTACTCATGCAGGGGGCTGCAGCAAGCCATTAACCTTTCAGAATCATTTTCTCCCTCTACAAAATGAGGATAAGAATGATTTTATTTGATTATTTATTATTACATAAAATCACAGATGTAAAAGAAATACAGTGTTAGGCCCAAAGTAGACACTCTGTAAGTCATGGTGGTGGTGGTGGTAGTGGTGGTAGTGGTGGTAGTGGTGGTGGTGGTACAGGTTGTTACGTCTTGCCTTTCTTTGACATCCATATCCGTCAGATATTTGGTTTCTTTTAACATCGTTGTAGGTGGGCTTAGTGCCTGTTTTGTAAATTGGTACAAAAGGCCATGGGTCTTCAGCAATTAGGTACCTATTTTGATCCTTTTTGTAAAGATGACTTCTGTCTTTGGTAAACTTCTACTCATCTTTTATTGTGTGCGGACAGAAGGCAAAACAACAAACATTTATTTTCTCACATAGTTTCTGTGGGTACAAGATTCAGGAGTGGCTTAGCTGGGTGGTTCTAGCTCAGGGTCTCTAGTTAGGCTGTAGTCAAAATATCAGCTGTGGCTGTGGTCATCTGATGGCTTGACTGAGGTCAGAGATTCCACTTCTAAGATGGCTTCTTCCCATGGCAGGCAAGTTGATGCTGGCTGTTGTCAGGAGGCCTCGGCTCCTTACCACGTTGACCTCTCCATAAGGCTGCTTGAGTATCCTGATGCATTGCAGTTGGCTCCAATGAACTTGGAAGCAACACTACTGCAGTTCCCAGCATGGCTTTCTTCCCATCACTGCCCTCCTCTGCCCCCAATCCTGGACTCCTCCAGACTAAGATTTGTAGTTCTAGCCCATGGGTGGCAGCAGTGGCACAGAAGCATCTTGAAATGTGCTTTGTCTCCCTCATAGGCAGTGAGACTGCAAGTTCCAACTTAAGTCTTACTCTGGCCCACAAGGGTTTGCCCTGCTCAGAATCACTTTCCCTACTCCAGGGGAGCAAACTCTTTTCCCAGTGCTCCTTAGATCTCAGAGCTCCCCTGTCCAATTTATCTCTATGAAAACAAGTAGATTTTAGGTCATGATTCTGGATCCTAGAGATTTTTCACATGGTCAATAAGTAGATTTATTTTAAGTCATAATTAGCTGGTTGTCATACTAATTACCCAGAGCTTTGAGCAAAAGTTCATTCCTAATATGCTGATGGGGCCAGAGGAGCCATTCGACTAAGCTGAATTGAGAGCTTGTTTTATGCCACTCATCCTTAACTAAGTGGTAAAGCCTGTAATAGGGAGTGTTAAACTCAGAGGCCCCATCCCAGCAAAGTTCAGTCACTTCGAAAATTGCCGAAGCTAGTAACCTTTAAAATAATAAATGCTGGGGTAAACCATTGTCTTTATGGGGCCTAGAAACAGGGAAGTAAACATATCAGCTTTCTCCAGTTCCTCATAGCTCCATTTTCTTATGGCCATCACCAGTAGGCCTCAACTCCACCCGTTCTTGAGCCACTAGTCATAAGGTCGTAAGGGCTTTCACCAGATTAATTCCTCATCTACATGACTATCAAAGGTAGGGTATATGGGGAGCTAGAACACAGTCTTGCTTCCAGAAAACTCTATGTCCATGGTGAGAGTAATGGCCAATTTTCAGCATTCCTCTGTCTTCTGCAGTGATGGTCAAACCTGAGTTATTCAAATCACAACTCACACCACTGTTGATATGTGAACTCTCAGTCCTCACTCTTTCTGAGGCTTGGAGTTAGAGGTAATAAAGAGTTGAGAGTTTCATTCCTTTCTCTTTGAATTACTCAGAGTCTATCACTTGCTCTCTCTGAGTCTTAAACATCTTCCTGGAATGACCTAGAAACAAGGGGACTTTATGTTTTGTGATGATACTACCCATATGCTACATACTTCTCCCATGATTTTGTAAAGAAAAATCTGCCAGTACCCCTTGGTATAGTTTGGATATTTGTCCCTTCCAAATCTCATGTTGAAATTTCATCTCCAAAGTTAGAGGTGGGACCTGGTTGGGAGGTGTTAGGTCATGGGGGTGGATTCCTCATGAACATCTTGATGTTGTCTTCCAGATAATGAATGACTTCTTGCTCTATTAGTTCCTGTGAGATCTAATTGTTCAAAAGAGTCTCGCATCTCTCTCCTCTGTCTCTTGCTCCCTCTCTTGCCATGTGACATGCTGGCTCCCCTTCTCTTTCTGTCATGATTGAAAGGTTCCTGAGGCCCTCATCAGATATAAATGCTTACACCATGCTTCTTGTACAGCTTGCAGAACCATGAGCCAAATAAACCTTTCTTCTTTAGAAATTACTCAGCCTCAGGCACTCCTATGTAACAACACAAATTGACACACCTGGAAAAGATATTTGCAAATGAGAATGATTAAAAGCCATTTGGACAGAAAAAAAGATGGAAGAAAGAAACATGAGTTTCCTCCATACGTTTGCTGCATTTGAGGATGCCTAGCTCAATGCACTGCCTTCACTGTTAAGTCAACTCAAACCCATTTGATGATGGCTGTTTCTTTAGCTATCCCTAGGGATATCGATTCCATTTTTCATTCACTTGTAATGTAAGTTAAATGAACATTTCCTTGATACAATTTCATTCTGTTTCTTTTTTGGATTTTTTTTTTTTATGAAGAAGGAGATCAGATGGCTTGAGAACAAGTTACACTGGCACAGCTTTGCAGGGCCTTCCTGCAGACTGAATCTCTGAGGCCTGGTGGCAGGTCACAACCAGTTTCCTTTATGATGATACATCCTTACAGAAGATAGGAAGACTTGACAGTCTGACAGACACTTAAAGTGTGAAGATGAATAAAAGATACATCACTCCTGATGGGTATATTTTAAAAAGCTGTCAGTTGATGTAAGCAGTATTCTAAAAACATACAGTACCATATCAGGGCTAGAGGGTGTTGGATACAAAAATGGGTTGGCAGATGGACAATTTTTGATAGTCAGGTCTATGCGGATGTGAAAACCAAGCTGAGAAGAAGTTTGTTAGTCCTCATCTGTTGCCCTGCTTTGCAAATCATATCTAGGAGCTTTCCTTTCTGTCTCTTTGACTTCTTTTTAAGGCCTACATTATTAGCCAGTAGGTAGACTAGATGATGATTTAAGTGCTATGTCTAATATGAGTGGTGACAGGCATGAAATTATAGCCAAAACGTCTTATTCAGTGAATATTCCATTGCCTGAAATTTCACCATTACAGATTCTTATTTGGGAAATGTACTACAACTCAGACACTCTGGGAAAGGAAAACCTTCAAATAACTTTAATAGGGATTGATTTCCAGCCATTTGGTGTGCTAAAGCATTTGGAATTGGATGTCAGCCAGAAGTTAGGTAAAAGGGCAAAGAACAGGAAAAGTTGGAAGTCACAAAATTTTGATACTATTAGCTTCACACTCTCATAGAAACATTTGAGTACATGCAACCAGCATTTATCTGGTACATTAATCTTCTTTGAAACATTTCCACGAACTGTTAATCCAGTCTCATTTTGAATACCTCCAATGATAGGAACCTCTTTTTTTTAATGAAAAAGTTCATTCTATTGTTAGGCAGTTCTAAACTTAGAAGGTTCTATATTGTAGGATTCCCAAATATGCTACCTTGCATCTTACCTACTACTGATATTTGCTCTTCATAGAATTAGACTGCCTCCTTTTCCCCACCAAAGCTCTCTGGATATGTAAAGACAGCTTTCCTGATCCCTACCCCCAATTAAGCTTTTCCTACCATTTCTTAAAATATTTTTCAAAAGACAGTGGGATAGAGATTATAGTGAGCAGCCAATAGGGGAAAGAGCAAATGGCTCATGGCCCTTCAAGAGCATCTGTAAAAACACACACAGATAAATTTTAAATGACTGAAAATGCCACATATTGGCAAGGGTGTGTGATTATAACACTCATACACTGCTGGTGAGAATGCGAAAGGGTACAGCCACTTTGGGAAACAGTGTGCAGTATCTTATAAAGTTAAGCATAGACTTACCTCATGACCCACTCTTAGATATTTAAACAAAAAGAAATGATTGTGGTAATTATTTCACAATTCATATGCATATCAAAATATCATTATGTATACCTTAAATAGATACAATTTTATTTATCAATCATACTTAGTAAAGCTAGGGGAAACAAGAAAATTTATGTAGGCATGCAGACTTGTACAAATGCAGCTTTATTTGTAATGGCCTCAAACTGGAAATAACTCAGATATCCATCAGCAAGTAAAACAAGATGTGGTATATCCATACAATTGAATACTTTTGGCAACAACAAGAAATAAAGTTCTGAGATGTGCCACAACATGGATAAACCTTAAAAACATTCTAAATGAAAGAAGCCAGACAAAAAAGCACACATATTATATGATTCCCTTTATATAAGATACCCAGGAAAGGCAGATCAAATATAGATGATGGGAGAATGGAGGCAGCAAACCACCTTGGCATGTATGTACCTATGCAACAACCCTGCATGATCTGCACATGTACCCCAGAACATAAAGTACAGTAAAATAAAATAAAAAAAGAAAAGGCAGATCCATATAAACAAAAAGTAGATTAGTGGATACCTGGGGCTGGGTGTGAAGGAACTGACTGCAAAAGAACATGATAAAATTTGGGGAGTAGTGAAAAAGTCTATATCTTGAATGTTGTGGTGGTCACCTAGATGTATACATTTGTCAAAAACACATTGCTATACATTTCTTTTCTCTTTCTTTCTTCTTTCTTTCTTTCTCTTTCTGTCTCTCTTTCTTTCTTTCTCTCTCTCTCTCTTCCTTTCCTTTGCTTTCCTTCTTTCCTTTCCTTTCCTTTCCTTTTCCCTTTCTTTTCTTTTCTTTTTTTATTTTTTTGAGATGTAGTCTTGCTCTGTTGCCCAGGCTGGAGTTCAGTGGCAAGATGTCAGTTCACTGCAACCACTGCTTTTTGGGTTCAAGCTATTCTCCCATCTCAGCCTCCCAAGTAGTTGGGATGACAGATACCTGCCACCATGCCATTAATTCTTGTATTTTTTTTTTAAGTATAGACAGGGTTTCACCATGTTGGCCAGCTGGTGTCCAACTCCTAGTCTCAAGTGATCCGCCCAACTCAGCCTCCCAAAGTGCTGGGGTTACAGGCATGAGCCACTATGCCTGGCCTCGTTGCTGTACATTTCAAATGAGTAAATTTTATTGTATGTAAATTATACCACCAATCTAATAGGATTTTAAAAGCCAACCTTCTGCACAGAGTCATATCCCTTTGCAACCCCAGCTATTGTTTTGACAGTCCAAGTGCCAATGACAGCAGTGTCCTGAATACAGAGGTCATCAAAGACACAGAAACACAAGAAGGGGGAAAGAACTCTTATTTTTTAAATAATTTTTTACCTTTAATTTTTGTGGGTACATACTAGGTGTACATATTTATGGGGTACATGAGATGTATTGCATAATAAACACATCATGGAACATGGGGTATTCCTCCACTCAAGCCTTTATCCTTTGTGTTACAAACAATGCAGTTATATCCTTTTAGTTATTTTTAAGTCTACAATTAAATTATTATTGACTTATAGTCACCCTGTGTGTTATCAAATATTAGGCCTTCTTCATTTATTCTAACTACTATTTTGTACCCATTACCATCCTCACTCTACCACCTACCCCCAACTCCACTCTGCTACCCTTCCCAGACTCTGGTAACCATCCTTCCACCCTCTATCTCCATGAATTCAATTGCTTTGATTTTTATATCTAACAAATAAGTGAGAAAATGAGATATTTGTCTTTCTGTGCCTGGCTTATTTCACTTAACATAATGACCTCCAGTTTATCCATATTGTTGCAAATGACTGAATTTCATTTTGGTCTTGCTCCTCTAGCTCTTTCAATTTTGATGATAGGGTGTCTACTTTATATCGTGCCTTGTTTCTCGTGTGGGCATTTATTTTCCTGTAGACATGGCTTTAAATGTGTCCCAGAGATTCTGGTACATTGTGTGTTTGTTCTCGTTGGTTTTTAAGAACATCTTTATTTCTGCCTTCATTTCATTGTTCATCCAGTCAACGTCCAAGAGCCAGTTGTTCAGTTTCCATGAAGCTGTGTGGTTCTGAGTTGGTTTCTTAATCCTGAGTTCTAATTTGATTGCACTGTGGTCTGAGAGACTGTTTGTTATGATTTCCATTCTTTTGTGTTTGCTGAGGAGTGATTTACTTCCCATTATGTGGTCAATTTTAGAGTAGGTGTGACGTGGTGCTTAGAAGAATGTGTATTCTGTGGATTTGGGGTGGAGAGTTCTATAGATGTCTATTAGGTCTGCTTGGTCCAGATCTCAGTTCAAGTCCTGGATGTCCTTGTTAATTTTCTGTCTTGTTGATCTGTCTAATATTGACAGTGGAGTGTTAAAATCTCCCACTATTATTGTGTGGGAGTCTAAGTCTCTTTGTAGGGCATTAAGAACTTGCTTTATGTATCTGGATGCTCCTGTATTGGGCGTGTATATATTTAGGATCGTTAGCTCTTCTCGTTGCATTGATCCTTTTACCATTATGTCTCTTTTGCTCTTTGTTGCTTTAAAATCTATTTTATCAGAGACTAGGATTGCAACTTGTGCTTTTGTTTTGCTCTCCATTTGCTTGGTAAATCTTCCTCCATCCCTTTATTTTGAGTATATGTATGTCCTTGCACATGAGATGGGTTTCCTGAATACAGCACACCGATGGGTCCCATGTTTGTAGTAGCTCTGTTCACAATAGCCAAGATTTGGAAACAACCTAAAAATGTCCTTGAACAGAGGAATAGATAAAGGAAATGTGGTACTTATACACAATGGAGTACTAGTCAGCAATAAAAAATAATGAAATGAAGTCATACGTGAAGCCAACAAACATATGAAAAAATGCTCATCATCACTGGTCATTAGAGAAATGCAAATCAAAACCACAATTGTGATACCATCTCACACCAGTTAGAATGGCAATCATTCAAAAATCTGGGGACAACAGTTGCTAGAGAGGATGTAGAGAAATAGGAACACTTTTACACTGTTGGTGGGAGGGTAAATTAGTTCAACCATTGTGGAAGACAGTGTGGCGATTCCTCAAGCACCTAGGAATAAAATTCCATCTGACCCAGCAATCCCATTACTGGGTATATATCCAAAGGATTATAAATCGTTCTGTTTTAAAGACACATGCACACATATGTTCATTGTGGCACTGTTTACAATAGCAAAGACCTGGAACCAACCCAAATGCCCATCGATGATAGACTGGACAGGGAAAATGTGGCACATATACACCATGGAATACTATGCAGCCATAAGAAATGACTAGTTCGTGTTCTTTGCAGGGACATGGATGAATCTGGAAATCATCATTCTCAGCAAACTGACACAAGAACAGGAAATCAAACACCACATGTTCTCACTCATAGGTGGGTGTTGAACAATGAGAATACATGGACACGGGGGGTAGCATCACACACTGGAGTCTGTTAGGGGGGACTAAGGGAGGGACAGTGGCAGTAGGGAGTTTGGGGAGGGATAACATGGGGAGAAATGCCAGATATAGGTGACGGGAGATGGAGGCAGCAAACCACATTGCCATTTATGTACCTATGCAACAATTCTGCATGATCTGCACTTGTACCCCAGAATCTAAAGTACAATAAAATATATATATTATTTAAAAAAGACATGGGAGTGTGGTATCTCTTCTGTATACTGATTCTTTTTCTTTAGGGTATATACCCAACAGTGAGATTGCTGAATCATATGGTAGTTCAATTTCTAGTTTCTTGAAGAACCCCCAAACTGTTCTCCATAGTGATTGTACTAAATGACAATCCCATCAACAGTGCACAAAGTTCCCTTTACTCCACTTCCTCACCAAGATTTGTTATTGCACGATTTTTGAGTATAAGCCATTTTAACTGACATGAAATGATGTCTCCTTGTAGTTTTGATTTGCATTACTCTGATGATCAATGATGTTGAGCACCTTTTCATATGTCTGTTTTTCATTTCTGTCTTAAGATACATCTATTTGAATCTTTTGCCCATTTTTAAATCAGATTATTAGATTTTTTTCATAGAGTTGTTTGAGCTCCTTATGTATTCTGGTTATTAATTTCTTGTCAAATGGGTAGTTTGCAAATATTTTATCCCATTCTATGGATTGTCTCTCCACTTTGTTGATTGTATCCTTTGCTTTGCAGATGCTTTTTAACTTAATGTGATTCCACTTGTCCATTTTTGCTTTAGTCACCTATGCTTGTGGGGTATTACTCTAAATTTTTGCCCAGTCCAATGTCCTGAAGAGTCTCCACAATGTTTTCTTTTAATAGTTTCATAGTGTGAGGTCTTAGATTTAAGTCTTTAATTCATTTTGATTTAATTTTTATATATGGTGAGAGACAGGAGTCTAGTTTCATTCTTCTGCATATGGATATCTATGCTTCTCAGAACCATTTATTGTAGAGACTATTTTTTCCCCAGTGTATGTTCCTGGCACATTTGTCAAAAATGAATTCACTGTAGGTGTGTCAATTTGTTTCTGATTTGTCTATTCTGTTCCATTAGCCAACATTTCCGTTTTTATGCTAGTACCATGCTGTATTGGTTACTATAGCTCTGCAGTATAATTTGAAGTTGAGTAATGTAATTCCTCCAGTTTTGTTTTTACTCAGGATAGCCTTGGCTATTCTGCGTCTTTTGTGGTTTCATGTAGAATTTAGGATTACTATTACTATTTCTATTTATATGAAGAATGCCATTGGTATTTTGATGGTGATTGCATTGATTCTATAGATTGCTTTGGGTAGAATGGACATTTGGAAGTAGTCCATCCTCCTTTCTTTTTTGGAATATTTTGAGTACCTTTGATATTAGTTCTTCTTTAAATGTTTGGTTTAAATTCAGCAGTAGAGTCATTGAGTTCTAGGCTTTTCTTTATTGTGAGACTTTATTATGGTTTTGATTTCATTCTTTGTTGTTTGTTCAGGTTTTAGATTTCTTCATAAGTTGTATGTGTCTACAGATTTTTCCATTTCTTCTATATTTTCCAATTTATTGACATATAGTTCCTCCTAGTAGGCACTAATAATCCTTCAAATTTCCAGTTGTAATATCTCATTTTTCATTTCTGATTTTATTTATTTGAGTTTTCTCTCTTTTTTTTTCTTAGTCTCACTAAAGGTTTATCTATTTTGTTGAACTTTTCAAAAAACCAACTTTTGGTTTTATTGATCTTTTGTGTTATTGTTTTATTCATTTCAATTTAATTTACTTGAGCCAAGCCTTATTGAAAATATGAACTATTAGTAAGAGTAGAGAAGTAGACATGGCCTTGCTAAAATCTGGGACTCAGGACAGAAGGGCTTTACAAAGGGGTCATTTAGAGTCTATTATAAGCAAAGTTCATAAATATAGTGACAGTGTTTTCTCACTTGTGATGGGTGTGAAGAAGGGAGATTTTGCTTGTCACCTACAAATTGTCTTTCCCTGCAACATTTGTACTCAGAATTCCATCAGAGTTATCTGCCCTTCTAACAATAGTTCTTCCATTTACTTTCCTTTGCTCTAGACAAATTTCAAGCAGCTCAAGACACATGTTCCTTAAAAAGCTTTTTGTTTTTGATCCAACTGAACCTGTCTCAAACCAGAGTTGTTAGTCCTTAGAGGAGGGACTTGCTAGAAGTTTCACAACTACTCTTATTTGCGCTTCCCAAACTTATAAGAAAGTTATGTCATTATTAGTTATTTTGCAGGTGAGAAAATTAAGGTATGTGAGGTTAAAAAACTTGGCCAAGTTCTTATGGAGCCAATATTCTAAACAAGTACTTAAATCCAGATCTGACTCCAGAGTATAGGTCTGTAATCAACACATCCTTAGATCTCAGACTGTTAAAATGGCAGTTATTGTTTGTTAAATAGCTGTTATGAGCCAGTACTGAGATAAGAAGTTTCCATATATTGTTTCAGTAATTCCAGAATGTCCATGCTCGGTGAGGGCTCATTATTGTTTCCCAGTTCTCAACAAAGTGTCTAGCATAAAACAAATATTCAATAAAAAATTATTATATAAATAAATGACCAACCTTCTGTGGTGAGTATTATTGCTTTGGTTCATGGATAAAGAAAATAAAGCTTGCAGAGATTAACTTGCCTGATGTTACACAGCTAGCAACTAGCAGAGCTCAAAGCTCTACAACCCTGGATCTGTCCCAATGTCAAGGGGTTGAGAACTGTCAGCCAATGAAAAGGAAGAGTTCTAGTAGTAATGCTGCAGAAGGAAGATTGCAGCTGCTGCGGCTATTTGGGCTGCTAGAGAAGCCCACCCATTCCTACTTTGTCTTTTTACACTCCCCAGAATCTGATCCAATTCTGTTCAAACTTGTGAGCCAATTATGCATGGGGCACAACACATGAGATAGAGGTAATTCTCCTTTCTTTCATTAAGGGTGGTTGAAATCACCATTACTTTTAGACAACTGTTATTTGGATTATTTTGCATTTTCTTTATTCCAAGTCTTCTACATAATCTTGACATAGGCCCTGGGCTAATTTGAAACTCTTCTAAGAGAAGAGCAGCCACAAACTAAATGACCCATTCATCCAAACAAAACACATTTTCAAGGGTCTCCAAGGCTACTGTTTCTCACTATTCTGGCTAAAGCCACCGAAGTCCACAGCTTGGACATCTGTCTCCTGATCATTGTTCCCACTACCACCAGTCTTTTTCTATATTTCTCTCTGGTTAACTTAGGCATCTGTAATGTGGAAATATACTGAGATACACTGGAGCAGGGATGGGTTCTCCATTTGCATAAAGGAATAGGCCAGACTCAGTGGCTCATGCCTGTAATCCCAGCACTTTGGGAGGCTGAAGCAGGTGGATCACTTGAGGCCAAGAGTTTGAGACCAGCCTGGCCAACATGGCCAAACTCCATCCCTACTAAAAATACAAAAGTTAGCTCAGTGTCGTGGCATATGCCTGTAATTGCAGCTACTCAGGAGGCTGAGGCAGGAGAAGTACTTGATCCCGGAGGTGAAGGTTACAGTGAGTTGAGATCACTCCATTGCACTTCAGCCTAGGTGACAGAGTGAGACTCCATGTCAAAAAAAAAAAGGGGGGGAATAATAAAAGAAGAGATAGCGAATGGGTAACAGTAAAACCACCTCTGCTAAAATCTAGTTCTAACTATGGCAGCTATGGACAGATCTTATAAATTTGAGAAATAATCTCTGAGCACCTCTATGTATAAGGAAGTTTGCTAGTAGTAGGCCCTGGGAATACAGAAATAAAATTAAATAATTTCCATATTTAAATTTTGCCATATTGAATTAATAGGGACAACAGGCATGCAATAACTAACTGCAAGTGATATGAGAGTTGCAAAGGAGAAACACTAGAGCAAGTAATATGCTCACTGGCTTAGTTTAAGTCACTTGCTCCATACCAAGAAATTCAGGTAGAATCACCTTCTCTAGAAAAACATGGATTCTCAGATAGCAACTGGAGCTAGTGGCAAAGATGTTTGGTAGGCAACCTTCCTGTGTCTCTAGGAAATAGTGGCTTCTATTGTTGATATCTGCTGGATGCCAGGAATTTTACATATATTATCTCAATTATGTGTAAATGCATCTGTTGCAACACAGATGTGAAAACTAAGTCTTAGGTAATTTGCCCAAGGTCTCATAGGTTGGGCTTTGAATCTAGACTGGGATTTTAATCCAACATCCATCTAACTCCAAAGCCCATGAATTTTTCCTACTGTTTGAAACTATTTCCAGAACATAGTGGTGTTAGGAGCAAATGTGGAGGATTCTAGTCCCAAATTTAATACTAAGTAACTATATGTCTTTAGACAACTCTTTTTTTTTTTATCTTCTGAAAAAAAGGAGTTGTCTAAAGGATATCTATCCTTATTGAAGAGTTGTCTAAAGGATACCTATCCTTATTGAAAAGATAAATGGGGCCAGGCGTGGTGGCTCATGCCTGTAATCCCAGCACTTTGGGAGGCCGAGGCGGGTGGATCACGAGGTCAAGAGATTGAGACCATCCTGGTCAACATGGTGAAACCCCGTCTCTACTAAAAATACAAAAGTTAGCTGGGCATGGTGGCACGTGCCTGTAGTCCCAGCTACTCGGGAGGCTGAGGCAGGAGAATTGCTGGAACCCAGGAGACGGAGGTTGCAGTGAGCCGAGATCGCGCCATTGCATTCCAGCCTGGGTAACAAGAGCGAAACTCCGTCTCAAAAAAAAAAAAAAAAAGAAAGAAAAAGAAAAGATAAATGGAACAGTAGGAAAATATTCAGATCACATGAAATGCTCTTCACATATGTAGAATGTTACCAATTATAAAATGACATTATAAGGTTGCTTCTGCCCCATACTCTGTTATACCTGTATTCCTCATTCACTCATAGTCAAGACTTAGAGAGTAGAGAAAGGCTAGGAAGAGTTTCAGGTTGGAATGTTAACACAGAGTCATAGACATGGCCCAACTAATTTTTATTTCCTGAGCCTCAAATTCTTCATCTGAAAATTTCACAGAGGATTCTCATAGTCAAAAAACATGACAATTCCTAAGTTGCTTATATTAAGCTTTCCCTACCTTGACCAGGGCCACAAATTGCCTATGTACCACAGGGACCTGGAAATCCAAAAAAAGTTCGAATCTAAGTAGGCTATGTTCTGTTATTTCATCAGTTGCAAGTGGTGTTCAGCACTAAGTGGACTGCACTTAATGAATTAAAGAAGAAAGAGACAGCAGGGAGCACGGAGGCAGGAAAAGACCTTTTATTTCAAATTTATGGGCTCATTATATGACAATTTGGAATCTGCAGATCAAAATTTTTCCACTCTTTCTGCAATTATTTACTTTCAAGTAAACATGTACAATTGCACATGTACAAACAGCGTGTACTTTTTGAAATTATGGTCACATTGGGAATGGAGAAATCAAATTAAGTCCTCACATTGGTAAACCACCATTGCTATATCTCAGTCATTGAATCTTCTCCAAGAACAGGAACAGAGGGATGATGAGCATAATGGGTAAGATTCAGGTTGGCTGTGGGTCTGAGGGTCATATTGTAGACTGCAGAAAACTAACAGCCAGTTCCTCACCCACTTTTTAGCTGCGTGCTCAGGCAAGTTATAGAATCTATGGATGTGAAAGGACCAGATTCTCTTCATGATGCCCCTTCTTCTTTGATTCTTGGAGTCCCCTATTCTAACTCCCCACCAGGTGGTAATCCTAGCTCTGCTTATTCCTCAGTGATATAGAACTGGTAACTTACTTCATGGAGACACTCATCGCATCTCCATCCCCATCCTCCCAACTGTATCTTTGGATGGCTTCTTCCTTGTCTGTAAGAACAAGTATTCCACATGAGAGTCCTTTGGAGCCAGTTATTTACATACCAAGCTTCCCTTCTTCTTTCACTTGACTTTAATATCTCAGTGTTTTGTTTTCTGAACTGAAAAATTACAGTAAAGATGGGATGAAATAATGAATATAAGGTGAATTTTTTGAGATTTAAATCTCTTTCCACATAGACCATGAAGCCCATGGGGAAGAAGGATGATAGAACAAGTGTGGTTCCTTAATAGAATTAGGCATGTTAAAAAGGAAAACTAGGGAAATGTAACAGGAAATACTGTTGAGAGTGTTCATGATACTTTTAACTTCATAAGAAGCTAGGCCATGGGTCCAGCTGAGCCAGAAGGAAGATTGAAGCTTAAAGGAAGTTCTGAGGTCTGAGACATAGCAATGGCCAAATTGACCCTCAGCTGGGCTGCTCTAGCTCTGAAGGGGATGTTGGGATGGCTTTTCTATCTCATTCCCAGGCAGAGAAGAAGAGAGCAGTGCATACTTTACAGAAAGATCCACAAAGCCCTGAGAGCAGATTCAGCTCAACTGCTACTCTCTTACCCCTAAGCCAGCTACATGTTATGTGCCTGAGACAGACCTGCACCAGTCCACTGTTTACAGGGGCCTATGAAGACTCAGATAGAGCCATGAAAAGAAGCAATCCACATATCATATACTTCAGGGACTGCTGTTGAAGCCAAATATTTTCCACTTTCAAAAATGTAGATAATGTTGAAACATAAAGGCCCTTTTGAGAATATTCAATCTAGAATTTCTTGAAAGTGCTATCATGGGAACTTCTACCACATCATCTGCAAAGATTGATTAAAATGCAGATGATAGGGTCTTTTTCAGACCCACTGAATCACACTTTCCAAGAGTGAGCCCAAGAATCTGCATGTTAAAATCCCAGAGATCTCTGTTGTACCCTGAAATTTGAGAACCTCTGACAAATATTGGTGCTCTGTGTGATCAGTCACCCAATATTCACAAGGTAAAATGTAAAGGCCTCTTACTTCAACATCATCTGGAGGGACTGTAACAAATTCAGTGTTGGGGTCTCCTGCTAACCATCTTGAATCAGAATTTTGTATGTGTGCTAAAGTTTGGGAAGCCCAATGCCTTCATTGTACAGGTAAAGAAACAAGCCCAGAGAGAGCAAGTGACTTGCCCGTGTGGCCATCAATCTGGGTGGTGGCAGAGCTAGGCCCATACCCAAGTCTCCAGACAAGTCCAAACAGCTTGCCCTTCTGGTCACCCCTTGAGAGTTATTTATGTCTCAGTTTAGCCTCTGTGGCCACAGCAGTCCTTAGAAGGTTTGGAGGTCAAGAGTGGAATACACAACTACTCTGGGTAGTTGCATGACCCCAGGTCAAAACTCCTCTTCCAAGAGATTATATAGAACAGTTTGAAATTAAAGCAATATAAAGTCAAAAAGCTCTCTTATAAGCAACAGGATACTGCAGGCTCTTCTCCAGATGAGATCTCAGGGGACTCCAGAGTAAAGTAGTTTTCTGTTCAAGGAAACTGTTAACTATGGCTTTGAACCAGACCAAATATGAACACTAAAATGACTTCCAATAATTTATCAAACACATTTTTTGTTGTTTTTGTAGTTGAAACACATACCTATTAAATAAAAGATAAATGTATGCAGTTTTGTGTTAGACCTTGCCTGAGCCCATAAGCCTAATCCCTCAAGCCTATGTATTTGAGGTTTTGGCCCTGTCTCCACCTTGTCTCTTCAAGGCTGTGGTCTGGAACACCTCTGGACTGGCAGGCTTTGTCCCAGGATCCTCTAGGGGAATCCAATATACGGCCACTGACCTCTAAAATGAGAACAATTTCCAAAATGATAAGCAAGGTAGATTTTCTTTGAGGGATTAAGCAATTGCCACTGACAACAGTGCCATTGTATGATTTGCATTTGGGCTAATGCTTGCAATCTTAGCTAGTGTTTCACCAGTGCTACATAATTAGGAAAATTGAATGCTGTACCACCTTGAATACATAATTCTGTAAAGAAACAGAACTCAACTGGATTCTGGAACTTCTGAGAGTAGAGGAAAGAGAAGGCAAGGAAAGGAAGGAAAATTTATAATCTCACATTTCCAATCAAAGGACGTGGTTACAATAATGTAAAGGTCTGTAATCTCTTATGTCAATTGTGAAATTATAAAGCTCTATAAAATGGAAGCAATTTTTTTTCATTAATTTGATGCCAAAACTCATTTGACAGCAAAACTTAACCTGAATTGTCATGAACTTAGTCTTGATCCTTTTTAGTATGAATATTCAGACATTTTTTCCTACAGGAATGTTAATGGCTTAATTATGGGATGTTTCTCAAACATTGCTGAAGATATTATATAATAAACAGTACCTACTGCATGTTACCTTTCTAAAAATCTGAAAAAAATTAAATGCTAAAACACAGATAACAGCTTGTGAACCTACAATAATAATAGGTAACATTTATGGAGGCTGAGTGCAGTGGTTCATGCCTGTAATCCCAGCATTTTGGGAGGCCAAAATAGGTGGATTTGGGAGGGTAGATTTCTTGAGCCCAGAAGTTCAAGACCAGCCTGGGAAACATGTTGAAATCTCATCTCTACAAAATAAATAAATAAATAAATAAATTAGCCAGGTGAGGTGGTATGTGCCTGTATTTCTAGCTACCAGAGACGCTTAGGTGGCAGGATTACCTGGGCCCTAGAGATCGAGGCTCCAATGAGCCATGAACATGCCACTGCACTTCAGCTTAGGCAATAGAGTGAAACTCTGTCTCAAAATAAAATAAAATAAAATAAAAACGTATGGAGAACCAGCTATATGCATGAAGCTGTGCTAATCTCTCTTCATCTCATTTAATTTTCATAACATTAGAAGGCAGGTATTATAATCATGTCCATTTTAAAATCTGGAAACTAATTTTCAAAGAGGCTAAATAACTTGCTCAGATTCACACAGCTCATAGATCAAACCAGGTCACTTTGGGTTTAGAACTGACATGCTTAACTGTTGAACTGTACCACGTGGGAGAGATGAGCAGTAGTGAAAGACAGTGTGGACTCTTCGTGTGCTTTACGTGGAGGTAGAATAGGGTACTACCCATTCTGTTATTTGAGAGCCAAACTTCTACCTCCAAGTATGTCCTCTCCTAATCTCTACTTCTCTGTGATACTGCTAATAATGCTTTTTCTTTGAGATTCATCTGGACAGTGTTTTGCACAAGAGCCACCTGCATCAGAAATCAACTGGTTAGCTTGTTAAAATACAGAATCCTGGGATCCATCCCAGACTTATTGAATCAGAATTGCTAGGGGCTGGGTCTGAGTTGATTCTTATGACATTAAACTTTGAATGAGCAGTAAATGCCCTGATAAAAGCCAATCATTAACCCTTATTGAACAACATCTTAGCTATCAATTGACACCTAGCTGGAATGGCAAAAATGAACTCATTGATGGTGACCTAGGAAGTAGAAGACGTCTGGAAGACAGATCAGGAAATTAGAAGGGTGAGATATGGAAAGGAAATGAAAAAGAAGGGTATGATACTATTTCACTACTTTGACAATATGTGGTAAGGGCAGAGTCTCACCACCAGCCATTTTTCATCTACACTGGAAACATTTTGGAAGTAAATCTTTCATTTTTTTGCTGCTCAGAACACCAATCTCTTATCTCATTGATATAATCACCTTCTGAGGTAAGCAAAATAGCAATCCTCATTAGATAAAAAAGGAAACCAAGACCCAAATGAGTTCTTCAAGGTCATCCAACTGATTAATGCTAGTGGATGGATTCATGTTTCTGGCCTCCAATCTTATACTATTAGTCTGCCAATAATTTTGTCACAGGTCTAGAGAAAAGGAACCATCAAATAAAACCTATGGAAGTCAAGTCTTACATTTTAGAAGATTCAATGATACATATTTTTTTCCACCAATGGACAATTTAAATGCATTTAAATAGTATGCTACACAAGGAAAGGGCAATGAGAGGAACTGAAGTGCAGAATAGTTCAACTGCTATCATATGTTTGGGGTTGTTTTTAACTTTGATTGGTTGCTTTATTTTTGTTATCAATGCTGGAAAGACTGATGAACATTTTGATCTTTTTACTTTTAAAAATATTCAGTTCTTGTTTGCTAGGTTATCAACCTTAACTCTTCGTCTTGCATGCCATTTCCATGGCAAGAAAATGTGACCTCAGACAGGGACTAGAAAGAAAACATGGATTAACTGCCATCGCAGCAATCATATCCCTACGGCAATGCAGGCTAGGCTTGGGGCATTAGTGGTCAAGTCCAACCAGTGCTTATTCTAATTCAAGCTAAGTGCTCTTTAGAGCAGCATTTCTCAAACTTTAACACACATTCTAGTCACCTTGCGAATCTTACTAAAATGTGAAAAATGATTTAGTAGTTCTTGGGTGAGACCCAAGTTTCTGCATTTCTAACAACCTTTCTGGTAGTGCCAATGTCACTTATTCCCACATCACATTTTGAAGAGCCAGTTGCCTGAACCATCATCATGTCCAACCAGTGTATACAAAAGAGCACATTTATGGTCTTGGGGGAAGTACCATTTGGACAGCAGCCCTGATGAGCATGCCAGCCGTGATATTAACTAGCTGTGTGACCTTGGGAAAATATCTTTACGTTTCTGGGTCTCGTTTTCTTATCTGCAAAATTATGAATTTGGCCTGGATGATCTCCTGAGATCACTTTGGGCTGTCAAATTTTTTGACTCGCTGATGGAAAAAAGATACTTTAGAACAGAGGTGTCCAATCTTTTGGCTTCCCTAGGCCACATTGGAAGAAGAATTGTCTTAGGTCACACATCAAATACACTAATGATAGCTGATGAGCTTTTAAAAATCTCATAATGTTTTAAGAAAGTTTACAAATTTGTGTTGGGCTACATTTAAAGCCATCTTGGGCTGCATGTGTCCACAGGTTGACCAAGCTTGCTTTAGAACAAAGGTTTGGTCTGAGAAAAATGGCCTTTATATTACAAGGAAAGGGAGGGAGGAGAGAAAGGTACTGTGACTGTTGTATATATCTTCTTAATCTCAAGTCCTTTTTGTGTTCTAAGGTAATTTATTTCTTCCAAATGCAGAACACTGGCCTTCTCCATGAAGAAGAGGCAACATTGAGTGGTGGACAACACTTTTTCGCATCTCTCCAATTCAGCTGTTAGCATCTCCTAGTGTCTTCTTCATAGCTAACAGCTTTGGCTACTTCCTCATGATACTGCTTCTCTGATGATAGAGCAAATCCACTGTCTGTTCATTGGTTTCCAGTACTAGTGCTTAATTCTACCCAATCCCACCTGATTCCAGGAGATATAATGGAGAAGTGCACAATTCTTCAGGCAGAGAATCTGATTCTACAACCTCAAATGCAGCATCCAACCCTGGATAACCTTACTAAAAGGAGGCAAGTCATGCCTGTCTTGGCCACCATGGTGATGCCTGTATCCTACTGACTTGAGCATCTCACCCAGTTTCATGGTGACCCTGCCAATCACTCAGAGTTCCTTGCTCAGGTGACTACCTACTTGACAGCTCACCAGATCTCTAATCCTGCAAATGATGCCCAGATCAAGCTCTTTTTTGATTACCTATTTCAGAAGTTAGAAAGTTGTGGGATCATATCTGGGCCTGACAAGAGTACCTTATTGAAGCAATGTGAGAATTTTATTCTTGAGTTCTAGCAGTCACTTGGTGAACCCACAAAACAGGAAATGAATCCTTTAATGAATGCTAAGGTTGATAAAGGGGACAACTCCTCTCAACAGGACCCTGCTAATTTCCAGCTCCTTGCTCAAAATCTGATCTGTAATGAAACCAATCAGAATGGACAGTTTGAAAAGGCACTAGCTGGTCCCAACCAGGATGAAGAGAGTATCACAGATATCATGGACAATCTTCCAGACCTGATCACTCAGTGCATTCAGTTGGACAAGAAGCATAGTGTCAGGCCAGAGCTCTTACAGTCAGCGACCCAGTTCCCATTGTTGACTTCCTTCATCCAACACCAAGCCCTCGTTAGCCCCACAGGTCCACCACCCAAAAAAGGGCCTATGCAGCTGCGAGAAGGCCAGCTGCCTCTCACCCCAGCCAAACGAGCCTACCAACAAGAAACTCAGTTGTGCCTCTACTGCAATCAATCCGGTCACTTCACAAGAGATTGCCTTGCCAAACGTTCTCGAGCTCTAGCAATGACAAATAGCACAGCTCACCAGTAAGAAGAGATCAGGAAAGTCACTTTTTAAACTTATATCCCTCTCACTCCCACCCTTACCAATTTATATCCTACATTAACTTTTAAAATACAAATGGAGATCTGTGATACCACTTTATAGGCAGTTATGAACTGAAACACTTTGGAGAATTTAAACAATCAGATCTTGTTCATTGGCAAGTGACACCTCACCAAACCTAACACAAGAATGATGAAAACAATTCACAGGCACTTTCTGCGGTTGGAATTAATTCTCCAAGAGTACCAAAAACCTGTAGGCAAATCTTTTCCCAGTCTAAACCACTGAAAATAACCATGGAAGTGCATTGGGAACCTTATCCTCAATGTAGTCACCATCTAGAAGATCTGGGTTGAGTTTCTTGGCCCAAGTCCTGTATCTTGTGTGCCTAGAATTGAACCCAAGCTTTTACCTTCACTGTTATTTGTCTGTATCCTAGTTTTCTGTTGGCTTAAGACCTTTGGCTGAAGTCCAAATGACATTCCTGTATTCTGCTAATATTCTCCTCCTAGAGTTTGGACCATGCTTCACCTATTGACTAGGATCTAGCTTCAGCATAAATCAACCTTCCTGGAACCACAGCTCTGCCACCCTTCTATAGAGCCATGTATTTTGTTTCCTTCTAAAGACTCATGCTTTCCCAACAAACAGAACCTCCTGGCTATTTACAAACCAGATTGTATGAGCATTTGAACACTGCATGGAACTGTTGGTCCCTTTTTTTACGGGCTAGCCCATCAGGCAGGTACATGCTTTTAGCCAAGACCACCAATTCCAGCTTACTCCTCTGTTCTCTAACATCCTTACTTGAGGTTCCATCATGTCTTATAGCCAAGTAAATATGCTCTAGGATAAGAATTTCTGAAAGGTATTTAGTGAGAGTTGGGGAAAGCATCTCATTATTACTATGTCTGTAGCATGTCCTTGCTGCCTTGGACAGAGAATCTGGCCAAATAAATCACCACTGATAGCCAGACCCTGAAGTAGTTTCTGACTCTGGAAGCCTCAATGTAGTCACCATCTAGGATTACTATTCATTGCTATTGAGCTCTACCTTCATGGACCACCTCTGGTGTCCTCCATCTAATTGAGTATCTTAAAAAATAATGAATGGCAAACAACTTCCCAAACTATCTCATCTGAAAAATCCTGGGGCACATACATTGAAACCATCTGTGCACAAAACTCAGGAAGTCGTCAGGGTTTTATCGCTTATGTTTTAAGAAAGTTTACAAATTTGTGTTGGGCTGTACTCTTAGTACACACAAGCTCTGTGTATAGATTCCTGATGCTTCTGAACAAAAGTAGTGTTATGCTGGAAAGACACAACTCCCTAACGTGTTAAGACTATTCAGCAATGATTACTGTTTGCTGGTAATTGACAGCCCTCTGTTTGCTGCTTCTTGTTGCTGATGTATGCCCCCAAAATGGATATCCTGGAGAAATATTAATAATCACATATTCCCTAGCAACCATCAAGGTCTCTCAGAACATGAAATGCCATTGTACTTTGGCTTTGTTTCTGGAGAATTGCGCTAACTTTAACAATGCTTAAACCTGCTAGAACCTTACTACTCTCATTCTGTAGCACCAACAAACCAATCTTTTCACCCATTAGTGCCTTGCTAGTCACTGTGCCAATCTTATTTGCATTCACAAAGGGTTTTCTTCAACAACAGCTTGCTATTCAACCAAATTACTCTATATGCTCCCACCACAGAGACCTGAGTGAACATATTCCAGTTATGCTAAGAAATTCTGACTATAGTACTGGGATTGTATGAGATCCTCTAACAAGTAGAGCTATTGAACTTAGAGTGACTCTGAAATTACCTGGAACTATTTTGATCTATCTCCATCAATTCTATAATAAAGGACTAACCTCATGGCCTCCGGTCACTTTCCTTACCAAACCCAGTATGGTCTTGGAATGCTGAGAGGAACATTCAGTTGTCTTAATCAACAATCTTTCCTTATTTTAGGGCCACAATTCATCATTTTGGGTTCTTTCCCAAAGATACATTACTATTTCCTGTTTGGATTTTCTCTTTGCAGCAATGTTACCTTCTTTCCCTAGAAACCTTCAGACTTCATAGCCTCTCAGAAAATATAACCAATCCAGGGCTATGAACTTCAGTTCACCCTCCACTTCTGGGGGTCCCTTATTGAGGTATTCCAAATCAAAGATCTCTTGTACACTATGCAATACAATCCAACAGCCAGACTGAGCATATGAATGAGATGCTGGAGTAATGCTTTACTATCTACTAGCTGGCAACTATTTTACGCATTGAAAATTTTTGTTATAGTGACACCATCCATTATATGCCATCCTTTTCAACTGAAATGACTCGTGATTTAACATAAAGAGAGTTACAAGGGTGTGTCCTCAGAAATTATAACTATGTGAATTTCTATGGGAGTAAAACTACTTAGAATCTACAGAGAACAGATGAATTATAATCTACTCAAAGATGTGGTCAACAACTGCAATGGCTTGGGGAACCATCAGGTCTAACCAAGGTTGTAGCTTTAAGGAAGCAAATCTGCTCCATATTGATGCCACTTGGCGAGATAGAATCTAATCATTTTATGATAAGTCTGAAGAATTTGTTAACGAGAGAATAGTATTCACGGAGCACAGAAAAGCAAGAACTTAAATAAAAAGAACATTGGTAATCCCCCTAGATTCAGAGATGAGTCGTTGACCAGCAGACTATTTGGCGTGTCCATCCCTGCAATGGCCATCCCAATTTGTGTCAGCCATTAAGATGGTCACCTAACCCCATTGCTCTGATTCCACAGTCTCAAAGTAATTTGATTGTAATTAGTTTCCCTTATGAACTTTGTTATGGAGAGAAAATTTGCTAACCAGCTGACATGAGTGTTCTAGCCTATTTCAGATTTAATTCTCATTATAATTGAATAAATTGGTGTTCGGCTTATACATCCGTTTTTGTGGGTTTAAATAGCATCTATCCTGATTCTAATCACCTCTGAGTACACTGAAAAAAATAAGATTCTCATTTTGCAAAGTCAGCACCATAGTGTGAATCATATTCTACTGAACATTGGCATCCCTGGGAACTTTTCCCCAACAGGGTCAGCTTCCCTTATCTCCCTCATTTGTCTATAGCTGTAAGAAAATTCCTAAATACCTACAATTTTCACTTTCTGCATTTACCTTCACTTGCATCCTGCCATAAGCAATTGCCTTTTACAATATTTCATAGTTCAGTCTACCTGTCAGAATAATCTGGCATGGATGAAACATAACACATGACTGTAGACATGAGCCACTGAAATACACCATTAGAGAGGGAGAAGTGTATGACTGGCCTCATTCTCACCACTTCCACTCTGTCCAGATGACAATGCACAAGACTCATTCTGTCACTGTCCTTAGATTTATGCAGGATGATGCAACAAACATCACCTTTTTTTTGAATTCTAGAAGATAATTTCTAGAATAATGTCTAGAATGATGATTCTCACAACTTCTTGCCTGTGACCACAATAGTCATCTCTGAAGCAAAATAAAGAATTTAGGATATGCAGAATTTCTGCCACCATCTGGGCAAAATCTAACATCTCATGCCCTTAAAAGGGCTCTGAGTGCTTGTTTCATATCTGTATAAGCCTGCCACATTGGTGTCACATTGGTGACCTGTTTCATTGCCTCCCTATTATGACCCAAACTTCATTTGGCCAAGTGAATGGAAAAACCTTCAAGAGAATTTAGTGTCATGGATCTTCAATGTCATCTTAGGGCAAGAGTCAATGACCACATTTCAAAACCAAGAGTCCCAGAAGTGAGTTACACCATTTACTAGAGTCGCAAGAACTATCTTAGTCAACATGTCTTAGTACCCAGACCACATCGTCCCATCATTTATATCCACTATGGTTTTGAGCATTCATACTTATTGGTATAACTTCCTGGTATCAGCTGTGTTTCTTAGGTCTGTTTGGACTTGCTTCCTGCTCATTGATTTCTAGTATTTACTTTACATAGCTCTGGTTCTCTTATCTAGCCAGCTCAGTGATAAGTCAGTTGTCACTATATTCCAAAAATCCCACTTGCTTCATAGTAACCCGGTGAAGGACTATGCAGAATTTCAGTTTTCTCTATACATAGAAGACTCATCCCTTTAGGCATATAATGTGGTTTTGCAGACATCTAGGGAAAGGGAAGTAATAGCTGGTAAATGCCTACTTTATGCCAGGCACTGTGCTGAAAGCTTTATTAATGATGCCTATTTAAATACCATATCACTAAAAGATGGAATATCCATTTCTGGCATTTAATGCTCACCACACCTTTATGAAATAGGTGTTATAAATTCAATTTAAAGATGATGAAACTAAAGTTTAGAACAGTTAGGTAATCTTCCCAAATTCATCAAGCACTAAGTGGTTAAACTAGAATTTGAAAGTGTATCTTTTTGATGCCAGAGCCTTGTGATCTCTGAAACTCTCTAATTAATACCCCTCCTGATTACCATAACTTAATTACACATCCCATAAGCACTTCATGAAGAGAGGCTACTCTAGTAACTGGTATTCCCATAACCACTGATTGAAAGTCTTGTTCTAAACAACAGTCTACAAAGGAATCATGAAACAAATCAACACCTTCCAGGAATTTGTAATTTCATTTGTGTTTCTAATGAGTTGGGGAAAATTCCTTGACACCTCTAAAAATACACTACGTCTACATTACTGATTGGGTAGGCTCTCACTTGTTGAGTCAGGAATCTAACAAAAGTTTCTGACTAACACAAAGGCTTTATATTTCAGTAGCTCTAAATTCAAAGCCACTGACTCTTTTTGAAAAATGATGTTTATAGTGGCTGCAGGAATGCCAGGAGACAACTTCAACATCTTCTGATTATTGTTATCTGCCATAGTCATTGGAAAATCAATATTAAAATAAGAGTTTTGTTAATTCAAAAAGCAGCCATTTAAATTTCAGAACTCCCTTCATGGTGTCAACCTCAGGGAATATCCGGTCTAACAATCTGACTCTGAAGAGAATTTATGAAAAGATAGTTTTGTTCTTTTTGACATTCGCCATGAGTTTGGGAACAACTATCAAATATCATGTTTCCCTTAATTGCCTATGATAATTCTATCATCTATGAGTTTTTTTTTATTAAGTCTACTTGTTTTCATCCTGTAACATCTTATGGGGCAATAGAGACCACAGGTTTAATACTTGCCGTTTAAATCAGACTTCCCCTTACATGCATTAACTTTACTTATGTATAATGTAAAGGCATCCCCTTTTCCATTCAATTATTCCAGGAAATGAAGGAGTCTGTGTTGATGCTGTCACCTTATAAATGATTTTAGAGGCTTGAAATAATAAGTTACTGAAAATTTATTCTATGCCAACTGTAAGAGTGATGGATTTATGTGCATAATTCCCATTATAGCTTCATGAGAGGGCACTATCAATATTCTCATTTTATGGGTGAAAACAAGTAAACTCACAGAGTTTAAGTAACATGTCCAAGGTCACTAGCTAATAGATGACAGAGCCAGGATTAATATTTGGGTCTCTCTGACAGAAAAAGCCATGTTCTTCACTACTATACTACCTGTCCTTCCCAGATTCGTGTCCTAGGCTAAAATGTCCTCATCTTTTTAGTGGATGCTTGTGTGTTCACCTACCTAGACCAGTAATCATCCAGCATGCCCTTTGCAAACTTTCACCAGCTCTGCTGTCTTTAACAGAGGACAATCATCACAAATGTACCCAGCATTCCAGGTCTAGGCACTAAATAAATTTGAATAAGACACAATTTTCTTATTTATTGCTAATGCTTCCTAAAAATGATTCCAAAAACTTATTGACCTTTCTGGGTTTTGTCAGTACCTTGAGGAAAAATGTCATCATAGATTCTTCCCTAAAGGCCACAAGTGTCTTCCCTGAGTTGAAGTTGATGGCACTAAGCCCATTACTTTAAAAATGTAGTTAGAATATGATGTAATAAATGGATGTTTTTAAACTGACATTGAAGTTTTTTCTTCTTAGTGCTCTCACAAGTTTTTCCTATAGTTTTCCCCCACTGGCTTCCTTAATAATTATTATAATAATAAGTAACAACTACTATTTATTGATTGTTCATTACATGTTGGGCATTGTGTTCTTTGATTTATGTTCATTTTCTCTTTAAATTCTCACTACCCTCTTAGATAGATGTTATTATTATACCTATTAAGCAGATGAGAAAATTGAGCCCTAGAATAATTAAGGACATTGCCCATGGACACAGAGCTAGTAACAGAGGAAGAACTCAAATGTACCTACATCTATCACCAGAGACCATACTCCTACATAGTACATCACTATCTATCTACAACAGGAGTCTGCAAACTATCATCTATGGGCAAAATCTAGCCTACTGCCTATTTTTATAAATAAAATTTTATTGGAACACAGCCATACCCATTTATTTATATATTGTCTATAGCCCTTTCATATTATGACATTATATGGCCCACAAAGCCAAAAATATTTGCTATCTGGTTCTTTACAACTTTCCTGACCTTGAATCTATAATATGTAGGGAATCCATGAGCCCCACATCATCCGTGGGTACCCCGAGTTCTGTGGCAACAAAGGAATGAGAAAAAGACAGATTAAGAGAAAAAGTGAGACCAGGGGGCCATCACTTTATTACTCTAGAGGAAACAGTGAAGGCCCCAAGCTCTGATCATTCACTCCATTTATTGGTTATGATCACATTGATTTACAGGGTAGGGGTGGAGTAATGGTGGGGAGAGGGTGATAGTGGAGTGAATCAGTGAGCCAGAACTGGTATGTCATTCTAAGGATTGATAACAGTGGCGTTTTGGGAGTTTCACAAGACAAGAACACGTGGTTATCTTCAGCTTATTATCTATGTACAGCTGATGGAACGTGAGCCTTACAAGGAGCCTACAAGTCTGGCTACGTCATAGTGCTATAAAGGGGTTCTACATCATTGAGCACAATGTTTATGGTAACAGTGAGAGGTCACCCTGCACCGGAACATAAGGTATGAAGAGGCCTTCCTCCTCAGAGGCCTCCTGCGGCCTTCCGCAGTTCGTGGTTCCTTGTTTACATGTTACTCATAACAAATTTATGTAGGCACTCTGTAAGTCCTTTCTCCTTTGCAGTGTTTTCCAACATAATATATTAAAGTATTAAATCAGACCCTGGGACAACTGACTGTCTAGATTTCTTGTTTCAAATGGCCCATTTGTCTCTAGTTTTTGTTTCCTGCTTCTAAGTTAGCTCCATATGATGAATTGATGGGATTAAATAGTCTTGGTTTAGAGACTTACCTAGAACATTTTTCATAGATTAAATAAATGTTTTTCTGGTGTTCTTTAGCAATACCCATGCTTTCTGTACCAAACAACTCTAATAGATTGGCCAGGTATGGTTGTGGGAGACATTTACTGTTTGCCTCCTCACCAAGTATTCTACTTTTGGCAATGGTTTCTAATTTTCATGTGGAAATCTAACTTTTTCCCACTTTAGTCCGCCTTCCTGGGTGATATTCCACCTCCAACCCTGGTACCCAGGCCTAAGTAAATCATCATATGGGTTTTCCCTAGCCACTGTGACTATTCCAAGAGTAAAATGAATTTTATGACTTTTTGGGAGAGGGCTCTGATTTTTTATTTATTGGAATGGGATATAGAAGTAGTAGCTCTGATTGCCGATGACAGTCATCTTTTGATTAGGAGAAGAGACCCCATTTGATTAGAATGGAGACATCCTGAGAAAGTAGAACTGATGGGTAAGGAGGAAGAAATCAAATCCTAATGATGGTTTCATGAATCACTGAATCCAGGTGGACCTGAAGGTGTTTAGCCATGTGCACTAAGAAAATTTTTTTATAAAAGCAATCTTTGTAGGGTTTTCTCTCTTTTGCAACCAGAGTCTGATACAATGACTTTCCATATCGAAACTACACTTTTTTTAAGCCCAATTGCTTGTAACAACTTGAGTAGTGATAGCAAAAAGTTGTTAGTTGCCTAGAAACATCAACAAAGTTCCCACATTGTTGTAGTGGTATTAGGCAAAAACCGTCAGTATTATGCACTCTGCCACACTTTTAATCTTTTAATGCAGAAATTCCCAGCTTTAATACCAGGAGAAGATTTTCATAGTCTTCTGGATTTACGAGTTTCTGTTTGACCCACCAGGGAGATACAGGCTGATCCTGTACAGGCCAATCACCCTCCAAAAGGATTACAAGCTTCTGCTCCAAAGTCCTGTCATTACTTAATAAACAAATGTTAAGATGGCTGCATAGGGTTTGTGGGGCAAGTTGTGGCCCAGGACCTTTCTCATGATGAACACCTGAACCTTTCCCAAGTACATTGCAAGATAGCAAAATATAGTGGTTAACAGTGGGGAAATCTGCAGTCAGAATGCCTTCATTCAAATGTTGGCTCTACCTCTCACTTACCACATAGCCATTTGCCATTTCTTTAACCTGCCTGTTCCTCAGTTCCTATTCTGTATAGTGCTGTTATGAAGACTCAATGAATTAATATTTATGCTAACTTAAAATAGTGCCTGGCACACAATAAGCATAATGTATTTGTTATATTAAAAAATTAATAAAAGGCATACAAAAGTTCTATAGACATTTTAAAGATATATGCAAAGGTTCTGTCAAAATATACATGGTCCCACACCATATAACATGTGATGGAAATACTAATACAGATACCTTTGAATAAGAAACGATGTTTAACTTGATACTCAGAATAGGTTATTCTTGTCAAACTCTCAATCCTATTACATGAACTCTTATCTCTTGGGACTATTGTAGACATGATCTTGCTTGGAGACTACATATGGATAGAAGTCAATATGAACATATAAGCCTCTCCCTTTCTCAACCAGTGATACATTTCTGCTTTTCTCCCTTTGTTGGGGGTCACCACCTGTGGAGGTCTGTCCTGCAGACCCTGACTCAGTGACAGATGAGTAAAGTACACTGACACACAGATATTATGCATTGCCAGTTTGACTGAGTGTCCATGCAGCTTAAGGACTCCCTGGAGAGTGCTATTAAACAATTGCAACCACTGGCCCCCACACACTGGCCTTGCTGGCCTTTTTTCAGCACACATTAAATGACAAAAACTTTGAGTCAACACCACTAGAGGCTGAAGATTAAAGGACAGGTTCTGATGCCCAAAGCAAACACCATTAGTGGGTAATATCCCTGGTCGACTTCCCACCACCCAAGAGGGCCATCTGGCTCAAAAGTTAATTTTAAGACCACAGGAGTAAACAAATTATTCAGATAAACTCCACCACATACCAGAGCTATTTACTTTTCTTATTAACTAAATGTAAAGGGGATTTAGGCTGCCTTCTGCCTAAACTTCTACTAAAACTATGCAAACTTCTTGGCCTTCCAAGAAGGTTTGTGACTATATTCTATAACTTTCTCTAATATTTTTCCCTTAATATTTTTTGCCACCACCCTAAGTGAATCTCCACATCCCTTTACCCCAAAAGACATGAATCTCAATTTCAGAGATGTGTTTTTGTTTCATTTTAGCATCGAGGAAGGACTAGGTTGAAGATTCTTAAATTTCTTCTGATGTCACCCATGTTTCCTGCACTCCCTTAAGCCCATGACAATCCCAATTCAAATAATCTTTGAACACTTAGCTAAACCTGTGCCTAGCACTATGCCACAAAATATAAGAAATGCAAAGGAGTGAAAGCTAAGGTCTTTAGACTTGAAACTCTTACAAATGATTGAGAAGACAAGAAGGAAACAAAGGAAACAATGCAAGGAAATGACTGGTTTTGTTTCTAAACTTTCAATACTGACCACAGATAGAAGAGATTTAAAGAAATCTATCCTAATGCTACAATTCCTTCAACATTTGAGCTGGTTATACAATTTGTGGGAACCAATACAAAGTGAAGATATGGAGCCTCTAGTTTAAAAAGCGGGGAGAAAAGTGTCATTACAGGTACTACACAATTTGTTTCTTAAGTAGTCTCACTCTTACCCTATAATAGTAAGAGATATTTTTATTAAAAAAACAAATTCAAACCTACATAAAGCCTGAAAGAAAGTGTGGTGGAAACCTAGTATACATTTGTATTAATTTCCTGGAGCTGTTCCAACGAATTACTACAAAGTTGGTGGCTTACAAGAACAGAAATTTATTTTTACACAGTTCTGGAGGCTAGAAGTCTGAGATTAAAGTGGTGGTAGAGCCAAGTTCCCTATAAGAAAGAAGTATCTTTCTTTTTCTCTTCCAACTTCTGATGACTCCTGGCATTCTTTGGATTGTGGCAGCAAAATTCTAATCTCAGCTTCTGTCTCTACATGGCCTTATGCCTTTGCCTCTGTGTCCTCTACTTTCTCTTCTAAGGAAAGAGTCATTGGATTAAGCCACGCTAAATCCAGTATAATATCATCTTGAGATCCTTACTTTAATTATATCTACAAAGACTGTACTGTCCAAATAAGTTGACATTCACAGATACTAGGAATTAGGACTCAGAAATATCTTTGGGGGTGGGTGGCAGGGGGCAATATTTGACCCACTACAACCCTTTAGCTAGTTTCACCAATTTTTAATATTTTGCAAGATTTTTTTGCTTTCTCTGTCTCTACCATTCTCTCTCTCTCTCCCTCTCAATTTTGATGGCCCTTTCATTCCCGAAAGATAATTTTGCTGGATATGGGACTTATTGCAAATTCTGAAAATTACAAATATCATGGCACTTCCACTCTAAATATTTCAACAGGCACTTCTAAAAATAAGGAATTTTTCTACATAACATTTGGGAAATTTAACATTAATGTAATAGTATCATCTGTCGTTCACTTCATATTTTATTCTTCCATTCCCCTAAAATTGTCTTTAATAATTTTGTTTATGATTCAGGATTCAATTGAAGTCCACCTACTGCATTTGGATTGTGAAGTCTCTTTAGTTTCTTTTAATATTGATTAGTCTCCTGCTATTTTTGTTGCTAATTTGATGTTCATGACATTAATAGTTTCCAAAAGCCCAGGTCCATTCTATAATGTATAATATTTCATGTTCTGGACTTTTCTGATAGTTTCTTCATGATTATATTTAAGTTAAACATTTTGAAGAAGGCCACTACATAGGTAATGCCCAGAGGTTTGGTATGTCCCTATATTGCTGATTCTGGGATTGATCCCATGGTTAAGTTGCAAATCTGTCAGATCTCTACACTGTAAATGTATCTTTTTTCTTTGATAGTTAAAATTCAATATGGGATAATACCCTGAGACTTTTTGAGTATCTATCTTAACAACTCTTTACCCAATGGTTTTAACTTCCAGTAATGATCTATGCTTATCCTTGCTGTTACACTGGGACGATGTATAATGGTAACTTACTAATTCTAACATTCTTCCTACATTTATTAGCTAACATTCTTCCACAAAGAAGAAGTGCTTCCTCTTTTTCTCTCTCTCTCTTTCTTTACTATGATTGTGGAATTAATAATTATTTTACTATCCAATGTAATATTTATTTATTTTCCTTCCTGGCATTCCAAGATATTATTTTATCATTTTCTTTCTGTTTCAAGAAATTCTTGAAACAGAAAAATTCTATTATGGTGGGTCTATTCACAAGAAGTTTTCTTTGCTTGTCTTAATCTAAAAATTTCGATTGTCCTTTGATTCCTGAAAGATAATTTTGCTGATATGGAACTTATGGTTGATAGCTCTTTATTATTATTATTCAATAAGTCTTATGAATAATATTCTCTCTGGCCCCATGATTTCTGATGAAAAATCTGTTGTCATTTGATTTTCTTCCCCACTCTAGGTAAACTGTTGTTTGTCTCTTACTGCTTTCAATATTTTTTCTGTCTTTTATTTTCAGAAATATGACTACAATATCTCTTGGAGTGAATCCTTTTGTGCTTATCCTGTTTGGAATTGCTAAACTTCTTGAATATGTACTCTAATGTCCTTGTCAAAATTAGAGTTTCAGTCATTATTTCCTTGAATATATTTTCAGCTCTGCCTGTTTCCACTCTCTGAGACTCCAGTAACATGAATATTAGATCTTTGGTTATAGTGCCACAAGTCCCTGAGGCTCTATTCAGTTTTTAAATTCTATTTTCTCTCTGTTGTTCAGGTTGGGTAATTACTGTTGTTCTATCTTCCAGTTCATTATTTCCTCTGTCCCCTCCATTCTATTATTAAACCCATCCATTGAATTTAAAAAAAAAATATTTGGGTTATAATATTTTTTAATTCAAAAATTCCCATTTGGTTATCCTTTACATTTTCTATTTGTTTGCTTAGGATTTCTTCACTATTTCTATTTTTTTCATTTTTATATTTATAATTGCTTATTAGTGAATTTTTATGATGGCTATTTTAAAATACTTGTCAGATAATTCTAACACATCCATCATCTTGTTATTGTTAACCTGTCCTCTCATTCAATTTGAGATTTTCCAGTTTCTTGGCATAAGGGGTGATTTTTTATTTTTACTATATTCTGGACATTTGGGATATTACATTAGGCAACGTGGGGCCTATTTAAGCTTTCTGTTTTAGCAGGTCTCCTCTGATGCTGCAACAGTAGAGAACAGGGGTACTTTTATGTTACTGTACGATGGGGTAAAAGTCCAGGTTTCCCCTTGGCTCCTCTGATACCCTGTGGGGGAAGGGTGCCTCATTACTGCTGGGCATGAGTGGGAGTTTAGGCTCGCCACTAAACTTCCACTGCTACTACCCTGGCTGAGGAGGGGAGGAATGCTTTGTACTCTTCCTACATGGCCTTCACTGATGCTAAGAGGTGAGGGACAAACTTCATAACCACTGAGCAATGGTGAAATTCCTGGCTTGCCACTTGGCCATCTCTGACACCACCTCACTGGGAAGGAAGGAAGAATGTCTTATTATCATTGGTTTGAAGTGGAAGTCCAGGCTTCCCAAGGAGGCTCATTATCTTATTTGGCCCACTCTGACACCATCCCAGCAGGTTGGCAATTAGGTATCTGGTGAGGGTAGAAGTAAATACTGCCCATTACAACTTTGCTGGCATGGGAGGATGGGACCATGTTTATGTTCTACGGTGCCTGGCTGGAGTAGAGCATTAATTGTCTAAAAGTTTTCTGTCTTGCTAGGCTTCTCCTTTTTTATTCCTTTGGCTATAAAGAGCAGGGGTTTTTTTGTTTGGACTTTTTGTGTCTGTGCCCATTGGCATTTCTGTGTTATTGTTTCCAAGTTGGCAGTCTCTAGCACCTAATCCAGCATATATAAGGCAAAGAGGAAACCAAGAGAACTCACTGCTACATATTTTCCTCAAGGCCTGAGATACCTAATAGGTCTGCATTGTACTTTTACCTTTCAGAGTCATAAAAATATATATAAAAATATAATGTACAGAGTTGTTAGCTGACCTTATTGGGAAGAATAGGGAAAAATGCATCTACTTCACTTTTATTCAGAACTGAAGTCCACTGTCCTGGTACTTTTTTCTGTTCTATTTAATGTCATGCGTTCTTGGGCATGGGAATAAATGTCAGGTGAATGTAAACCTTCTCACAAGTGCTTGGGGGCCCAGTCCCATGAGGTTTCTCCTCCCACCAGCCACCAGACTGACATGCTGTGCTCTATCTGGAGACAGAAAAGTCTAACTCCTCTTCCCACAATCCTGCCACCCCAACCCACAGTGAATGGGTAATCCCAAGGGATTGCAAACTTCCATAGTGGGACATACTTAGTACCTGGACTGAGGAAGGTAAGAGGTTTACTACCACCGAATCACCTGCCAAATGTGCCATGAAGCTGCCACATCAGAGTGGCATTCCCTTCTCTAGGACACTGTGGAACACATACCCCTGTCTCTGACTCTACACATGTCTGTGCCAGACCCCCATTGGGGATGGAGGAAGACAGTAGTCATTGAGCAGGGGTGTGGAAAGAAAGGCCAGGTGGGGCCTGGGGCACTAGAAAGCAGAGGAACCCTTTCCAGGGAGGTGGAGAGGTGACAGGAGATGAAAGCACATGTAAGCCAAGGCTGTAAGCCACCAGCACATGCTTCCTTGTCCCATCAGGCTTCTCTTAGAAAACACAAGCTCAAAAGTAAAATTAAGAGGGTGGAGAGGGACAACATGAGGAGAAATGCCAGCTATAGTATGCACCTAAAGTAAAATAAATAAACAAACAAATAAATAAATAAAAGAATTTCAGGACAGCAGCTGCAGAGCATTAAACACCAAACATGGGACCCTTCTGAGTGTGGTGCCCTGTGAGATTGCACTGGTTGCATGCCCATGAAGCCAATCTTATTTATAACCCATCCAGTGGATATTTGTTCTCAAGGAAACATCTAGCAAAAGTATGTTTTCAGCTTCATCCAGTGGCTTTCTTTCACCTTAATTCTATAATACCGTTTTCCTTCACAGACTATTTTGATACATGAAGTTAGGAAACTAAGCAGTAGCCCCTAGAAATATCAGCATATGTCAAGATTCTTCCTGGCTTCTCCTGAAGTTCACCTTAGTTTTGTTTAATTGCTGTATATTAATTGTCTTAAACACTGATATCCATTAAAGCATCTCACTATGTTTTATAACAAGAGAAAATGAGATGGTGGCCAAGGAAGAGCCCTGTCCCCCAGAATGCCTTTTTTCCACTTCCAGAATTCTAGTTAGCGTGTAATTCCTTTATTTTGAATCCAGTGACCTCTAGGTAAATGCAAATGCCCATGGTAGAGGCCCACATTAAACTTCGACATTTATTTAAGTGAGGATGACTATAATGTGCATGCAAACATTTCTTAAGAAAATAGATTTTATATCAAGTGTTCCTACCACAAAAACTAAAAGGACATAGGAACCTTTTAGAGGTTATGGATATGTCTATTTCCGTAATTTTAGTAATGATTTCACAGTTATATGCATATATTCAAACTCATCAAATTGTATACATTAAATATGTGCAGTTTTTGTATATCAATTACACATCAATAAAGTGGTTTTGCAAATTATATTTTAATATTTGCTGATTTTACTTACATTTTTAAAATGAAAGTAAATTAGGGAAAAAAAAATATATCACCTAGTGTGGGATTGGGGTATTGGTTAGGCAAAGCATACAGAAAGAGAAGACAGGAGTTGAGGAAAGCAAACTCCCCGCTTCCTGGGTTTTGCTGTTAGCTTAGAGTACCTGGAGGCTTGACCTTTAATTAGGATCCCAGATTTTGTGTTGATTGCTGCTGAATTGACAAGGGTTTGGATGCTGCCCCCACAGCCATCTTTCACTGGTTGTCTATCCGATTTATCCTCCTGAGGACAGTGTTAAATAAATCAGTGGAAATATCCAAGTCCAGACATGCTGGAGCCTCTGTACAGTGACGTTTTATTAATGTAAACAATTACATTTCTAAAGCGCAGTACATTGTTCCCAGGCTAACATATCAGTTCCTCAGCCCAATTCAGTGGTGAATCACAAAAAAATGGTTGCCAACTTTAGAATGCCTTTTTTATTCTCTTGGCCTATAAAAGACTGAAAATCTGGCCTTTAGACTTTCTAGTCCTGTAGATTTGAATGTAAGCACACTGTCTTAGCAATTTAGACTTGTTAAAACAAGCGTCTTGAAATACCACAGCAGTGGCAATTTTTTTCTTCAGGAAAGAAATAAATACACTATGTATCTGTCACAGGTTAAAATTGTAATAGAGCTACTATTTATTTGGAGAATGTAGACAGATTAATTTGGAATTGCCCCAAGGCTAGTATACTTACCACATATGTCATGCCATTTTTGATATATGGTGTTGATTAACACCCAGATGCCTTGAGAGGCAGGCAGTGCAGAGTGTGAGGTAAGGCAGAGCTTGACATCCATGTCCCTACCATGAGCTTCAGATTTGGAGTGATAGGTTAAAATTCAAGCAATTAAGGCACATTGAGAGCTAACTATGTATCAGGTACAGTGGGAATGCAGAAATGGCTAAGATACAACCCCTGTGTTCAAGGGGCTTAAACATGGCAGGAAAAATGAGTCCTCTGGTGATGATTATAGTCATGATGATGACAATAGCTACCTTTAACAAGTGCTTACTATTTGCCCATGACTGTGTTTAGTGTTGTATAGGCATTATCTCATTTACACCCTCTAAGGACCCTATGAGGTATGTACTATTATGTCCATTTTCTAGAACCAGAAACAGAGAGGCTCAGGGCCGATAAGTAATAGGACCAGGGTCACACAGTCAAGAATCACACTCATGTTTCCCTGAGCCTCAGTCATCTCGTTTTAACCACTGTGACATAAATAACTGAACCACAACACAAAGAGAAAGTAAGATGCAATACGAGTGTAAAATCTGGATGAGATCTCCAAAGGTCAACCAGTTCAAGTGTTTCTCAGATTGGAGGGACTGGGAAGAGATGGAGGCCAACTAGATTCTAAAATCAAAGAGTGCCAGATGGCAGTGATGTGATGAGGAGGTCAGCGCTGTGCTCTGAGAACCAATACAGGGAGCAAAGCAAGCTAGCTTTTCTGACATGTTCTCAGTGCCCTCTCCAGGTCATCTTCTTCCCACCAACAAGAAGACTGGAATCCACATACTTCGAAATACCGGCTGATGTCAACACTGTCTGAAAAACAAAACTTCAGCTTCGAATTTGGCAAACAAGACCTTCCACCTCACTTATATGTATTCTTTGAGCATTGTTTTTATTAAGCAACTATAGGCAAAGCACTGTGCTAGGCAAGTGTAGGGACTACAGAGATGCGTAAGACATGGCCCCTATACTTAGAGAGATTATTTTCTAAGGCAGAGATCAACACACTTTTTTCTGTAATGACCCACATAGTAAATGATACAGGCTTTGCTGGACGTATAGTCTCTATCACAGCTACTCAACTCTGCTATTGTGGTGTGAAATTAGACATAGATAACACATAAATGAGCCAATAGAACTTTATTTACAGAAATAGACAATGAGCTGGATTAGACCTCTGGGCCAGAGTTTACTGACTCCTACTCTGAGGCATGGTTCTTAACCTTGGCTGCACATTAAAATCACCTGGAGAGCTTTAAAAACTGATGATATCTGGATCTCACCCCCAGAGATTCTTGTTAAATTGGTCTGTCACAGAGCTTGGATCAGGACTCTTTAAAAAAGTTCCCAGATTATTATTATTATTTTTAATATATATATATTTTATTGCATTTTAGGTTTTGGGTACATGTGAAGAACATGCAAGATTGTTGCATAGGTACACACATGGCAGTGTGATTTGCTGCTTTCCTCCCCATCACCTATATCTGGCATTTCTCCCCATGTTATCCCTCCCCAACTCCCCACCCCCCGCTGTCCCTCCCCTTTTTCCCCCTGACAGACCCCAGTGTGTGATGCTCCCCTCCCTGTGTCCATGTGTTCGCATTGTTCAACACCCGCCTATGAGTGAGAATATGTGGTGTTTCATTTTCTGTT
>PVKV010016411.1:0-50863 GCA_004027835.1 Alouatta palliata
TCCCTTTATTTTGAGCCTTTGTGTATCTTTGCATGTGAGATGGGTTTCCTGGATACAGCACACCGATGGGTTTTGGCTTTTTATCCAGTTTGCCAGTCTATGTCTTTTGATTGGGGCATTTAGCCCATTTACATTTAGGGTTAATACTGTTATGTGTGAATTTGATCCTGCCATTTTGATGCTAGCTGGCTGTTTTGCCCTTTAGTTGATGCAGTTTCTTCATTGTGTTGATGCTCTTTACTATTTGGTATGTTTTTGGAGTGGCTGGTACTGGTTGTTCCTTTCTATGTTTAGTGCTTCTTTCAGGAGCTCTTGTAAAGCGGGCCTGGTGGTGATGAAATCTCTGAGTACTTGCTTGTTCACAAAGGATTTTATTTTGCCTTCACTTATGAAACTTAGTTTGGCTGGATATGAAATTCTGGGTTGAAAGTTCTTTTCTTTAAGGATGTTGAATATTGGCCCCCACTCTCTTCTGGCTTGTAGGGTTTCTGCTGAGAGATCTGCTATGAGTCTGATGGGCTTCCCTTTGTGAGTAACCCAACCTTTCTCTCTGGCTGCCCTTAGCATTTTCTCCTTCATTTCAACCCTGGTGAATCTGATGATTATGTGCCTTGGGGTTGCTCTTCTTGAGGAGTATCTTTGTGGTGTTCTCTGTATTTCCTGGACTTGAATATTGGCCTGCCTTGCTAGGTTGGGGAAGTTCTCCTGGATAATATCCTGAAGAGTATTTTCCAGCTTGGATTCATTCTCTCCGTCACATTGAGGTACACCTATCAAACATAGATTAGGTCTTTTCACATAGTCCCATATTTCTTGGAGACTTTGTTCATTCCTTTTTACCCTTTTTTCTCTACTCTTGCCTTCTCATTTTATTTCATTGATTTGATCTTCGACCTCTGATATTCTTTCATCTGCTTGGTCAGTTCGGCTGTTGAAACTTGTGTATGCTTCGTGAAGTTCTCGTGTTGTGTTTTTCAGCTCCATCAATTCACTTACATTCCTCTCTAAATTGGTTATTCTCGTTAGCATTTCGTCAAATCTTTTTTCAAGGTTCTTAGTTTCTTTGCATTGTTTTAGAACATGTTCTTTTAGCTCACAGAAGTTTCTTATTACCCACCTTCTGAGGCCTGATTCTGTCATTTCATCATACTCATTGTCAGTCCAGCCTTGTTCCCTTGCTGGTGAGGAGTTGTGATCCTTTGGAGGAGGAGAGGCATTCTGGTTTCGGGTGTTTTCCTCCTTTTTGCTCTGGTTTCTTCCCATCTTTGTGGATTTATCTATGTGTGGTCTTTGTGGTTGGTGATTTTCAGATGTGGTCTCTGAGTGGACGTCCAGTTTGTTGATGATGAAGTTATTTCTTCCTGTTTCTTAGTTTTCCTTCTAACAGTCTGGCCCCTCTGCTGTAGGACTGCTGAAGTCCACTCCCAGCCCTGCTTGCCTGGGGATCACCTTCAGCGGCTGTAGAACAGTAAGGGTTGCTACCAGATTCTTCTGCCTTCTTTGCCCTAGAAGGATACCCGCCAGATGTCAGTCTGAGCTTTCCTTTATGAGGTGACTCGTTGGTTATACAGGGGTCAAGGAGCTACTTGAGGAGAGAGTCTGTCCTTTATAGGAGCTCAAGTGCTGAGCTGTGAGCTCCGTTGTTCATTCAGAGTTGCTGGGCAGGTACGTTTAAGTCTGCTACAGCAGAACTCATAAACCCTTTTTTTCCGCAGGTGCTCTGTCCTGGGGAGTTAGGGCTTTATTTATGAGTTTCCCTTGTGCTGCTGCCTTTTTCCTCAGGGCTGCCTTGCCCAGTGAGGAGGCAGCCTAGTCACTGTCTGCCTGCAGAGGCTTTGCTGAGCTGCTGTGGGCTCCGCCCAGCTGCCATGTGAACTTCCCTGCAGTCCAGTTTATAGTGGTGTAGTTAGAACTGCCTGGGCAATGACAGGCTGCCTCTGCAATGGCAAACTACCTCCGTAGTGGTGGATTGCCTCAGTAATGGTGGACGCCCCTCCCCCACAGAGCTGGACCGTCCCAGGTTCAGCTGTGCTTGCTGTGAAACTCAATCCAGAGCGTTTCTGATTGCTGTTTTTTTGTGGGGGTGGGATCAGCAGAGCCTGATCACCTGGCTCCCTGCCTCAGAGCTTTTTTTAAATTTTTTAGTTGAATGGTAAACTGTCTCCCCGGTGTTCCAGTCGCCTGTTGAAAAGGCGCCGGGATGTGTGTGGTTTCCCGTGCGGCGACCCACTACGCCGGCTGAAACAGTGGGCTCTGAGGTTCGTGGCGCTTATTTTGCCTGGGAAATCTCCTGACCTGGCTGCCTGCTTCAGTACTCTTTTTTAATCAGATGAATGGGCGACTCTGCCTTCCCGAAGCTCCAATTGCCAGCTAAAACGGCACCCGGACCCATGTATATTGTATGGGGAATCACCACGCCGGGGCGCCAGCCAAAACAGCAGCGCCGCCGCACTGGCAAAAACAGCTGCGCCAGCCAAACCAGCTGCGCTGGCGACCCGTGGAGCTCCTCCGCCTGGGAATCTCCTGGTCTGTGGGCAATAAAAATCAGTCTGGGAATGCGGTGTCCACTCACCCACCACGCTTTCACTGGGAGCTGCAATCCTGAGCTGCTCCTAATCGGCCATCTTGGATCCTCCCTCTGATTTGTTTTCTTTTAACTTATGAGCAAATAGCCATGTTGTATAAATATCTGTGAATGGGCTTATGATGGAGGAAAACAAACAGCCCAACATACCTAGCATGGAAGTAATCTGACACATCACATTTAATTATGTGCATCAGCCTTGAGGGCAGAGATTAGACAGCATGCATTTTCGCATCCTGAACCTTACAAAGTGTTTGCACGGTGAGGGCCCTCAGGAAATGTATGTTGAAGGAATTGATTATGAAGCTTCATAGGCATAGTTTTGGTTAATTCTGTATTTACTTTGCTAAATCAAGATTTTCTGAGAAGGGTGAGGGGAGAGGGGAGAGCTAGGTACCGTGAAAAGCCTTTTAAAGGAAGAACAGAAGTTGAAGAGCGAAGAAGTGGGCCAGGGAGTAAAGAAACAAAAGAGTGATGTGTGGGGACAGCTGTGGTCTCCCTTTCCTTTCCACCAGCAGTAGGCTGGGTCAATCCTTCTGTCTTCAGTGAGGCCAGGCACTACTCCTACAGTAGGGAACCCAGCAGCACAGAGCAAGCCAGAGCCTGCTGTATGTAAAACCTCAAGTCCTGTAGAATTCTAGTCCCCAAGCCCTCATAGCTCCCAAAAGGGGAAGGCCCAGTCACCTGGGTCTCTTGAGGTCAAGGCTCCAGGAACCAGGAAAGTCTAGCTTGCAAGGTGAGATCATTTATTTACACGAGGCAAGCAATGCATGATGCAAGAAGACACACAGTAATCCATCTGCCTTAGTGACCAAATAGGCCCCTTTGCCTCATCCTCCTGTGGAAGCAATCAAGAAATGGAGGTTGGGTGAGGTGACCTTCCAGAGCTGAATCTGCCCTTCTAAAAATAGAAGCATCCTTGGAGAACTGAGAAGGGGAGGGAAAGCTGTGGACATTGAGGGCAAGAACCTGAATCCCCAGAGCACTGTCAGTAGGAAACTGTATTAATTAGACACAGGCACCTCAGCTCGATAACCTCAGGTATCTCTCTCAGAAATTGAAACGAAATGAAATGGCCTTTTTCCCCTCTCTTCTGGTTATACTTTCCCTGAGCTTAAAAGGAGAAAGAGAATTGTGTCTCCTGACCTGTTTGAATGGCTGCGCACTGCCCGAGATATATTCCCCAGTGCAGGGAAATAGGGGTCTATAGAGGCACGCCAAGAAAAGGAAAGAGCTGCCGTAAAGTGGAACTGTGAGAGGCCACCTGGGAGTCTGGGTCTCTGTTCTTCTCTCCCTGCATGGAGGCTGTTCGGTACTAGGCAAGTACTTGGGTGTGTCCAGGGCTCTGAATGTGTGAGCTCTCAGGGTGCCGCTCTCAGGTTGCCACTCTCAGGCTCACAGTGTCCTTATTTGGAGCTATGTGACAGGTTGTAAGTTTCCAGGGTCCAGTGGAGCCATGTGCTGGTCTGCACAAGTTGTGCACAACCAGAGTGTGTACAGTGCTTGGTGGCATGAGGATTGCATGTGGGAAGTTCGGGGTATGCAGGAATGTACAGGGATATTGTGGCAAGCTTGAGGAGGCTGTGTAGGGGAGTTTGTGGGGAGGTGTGAAGACCTGTTGAGAGGCTTCATGTTGCTGCATGGGCTGTGTGCAGAGCTACCCTGGGCTGTGGATGGGGTGCCACAGCACTGCAGGGCACCTCTTTGTGCAGTTTTGACTAAAGACTCTTTGTGCATCATGGTGGTGATATGAGTGGACCATATGGGGGACTCTGTGGAGGACTGTTGAGGCTGTGAGGCTTCTGAGGCTTCTGCACTGGAGGATCTGTACTGGGCTACCTGGACAGATGAGTCTGTACAGGGCTCTCTGTGGCCAGATACATGGTGGCAGAGGCCTGAGCAGCCTTACAGCTTTGCCATCCAAAGATAGCTATACTTCCTAATAGAATGATTATAAATCATTCTATTTATATGTATGTTCACTGTGGCACTGTTTACAATAGCAAAGACCTGGAACCAACCCAGATGCCCATCAATGATAGACCAGACAAAGAAAATGTGGCACGTATACACCATGGAATACTATGCAGCCACAAAAAACGATGAGCTTGTGTCCTTTGTAGGGACATGGATGAATCTCGAAACCATCATTCTCAGCAAACTGACACAATAACAGAAAATCAAACAATACATGTTCTTACTCATAAGTGGGTGTTGAACAATGAGAACACATGGACACAGGGAGGGGAGCATCACACACTGGGGTCTGTTGTGCGGGAACTAGGGGAGGGACAGCAGGGGGTGGGGAGGTTGGAGAGAGATAATATGGGGAGAAATGCCAGATTCAGGTGACAGGGGGATGGAGGAAGCAAACCAGCTTGCCATGTATGTACCTATGCAACAATCCTGCATGATCTGCACATGTACCCCAGAACCTAAAGTACAATTAAAAAAAAAAAGCTATGCTTCCTTAGGATGAGGTGCTCCCAAAGTGCAGGGATTTATTATTCTCCCTGTGACTGACATGAAGGGAAGAGAGACCAGGGATTCACCAGCTGAGCAAAAAGGGCAGAGTGCTGCCTGAAGCTGAGCCTCTCACACACCAGGCTGGAGACAGTTTCTAATACTTCAGTTTGTGCTTTCTCAACAGGACAACGTGGATCTGGGAGAGCTGATGTTTTCCCTGTGCTATCTTCCAACGGCTGGCAGGCTGACCATTACCATTATAAAAGCAAGGAATTTAAAGGCAATGGACATAACAGGAGCATCAGGTGGGGCATTTTCAAATTCAGACTTCCTCATGCACTTCTAATGTAATAAGTACCTTATGAAGTTTTAGTATGGTAACAAAGCACATTGACTCTGGAACCAGACTACGTAGGGTTAATCCTAGTCCTAACACCTGTATAACCTTGGGCAAGTCATTTTACCTCTTTGAATCTTGGATTTCCACTGGTAAAATGAGAGTAATTATAGTGTCTGGCTCACTGAGTTGTTGTAAAACTGAATTAATAAATATAAAGCCATGAGAACAGTGTCTAACATATATTAAGTGCTACATATTGTTAGTTACTATTATTATCACAGTTAGCCTTCTGTATCCCCCAGTTCCACATCTGCAGATTCAACCACCAATGGATTGAAAACACTCAGGAAAAAAAATAAGAATACAACAATAAAAATAATAGTCTTTTTGTAAAGAATACAGTATAACAACTATTTATGCAGCATTTACTTTGGATTAGGCATTGTAAGCAATCTAGAGAAGATTTAAAGTATACAGGAGGATGTACATAGGTTATATGCAAATACCATGCCATTTTATATAAGGAACTTGAGCATCCTTGGATTTTCACATCTGTGAAGGGTCCTGAAACCAATTCCTTGTGGATACCAGGGGCACTTGTACTGTCTCTTGGGTCTCCCTCACCGTAATTGTGAATTGGATCTACCATTTACACACACTGATAAAGCTTATCTAATTGGGTCTTTCCTCAAACATCATCATCGCAAGCTCATTGAAGCTTGAGAACAATCCTATTTCCTTATTAAATTGAACTATGAATTTTAGTTTTCCCAGTAAACCAAGCATTAAATTCTGAACCCTAACGAAAAAAAAATGGCTCTATCTGCATTGCTAACTGTGCAAATTCACAAGCAACCTCTGCAGGTGTTTCCCAAATGTGGTTACAAAACACCCAGTATACCCTGACATATATCCTCTGAAATCAAAGAACATCAGATGCAATATATTCTGCGTCTTATACCCCAGTGTTTGTTTGTTTTTTTTTTTACGCAGGAAAAAAAAAAAAAAGATGTGGTCTCTCTAGTCATCTAAATCCCTCCTGGACTGTATATAGGAGTCAGAGCAATGCATGGTTATGCAGGTAAAAAGAGAATGAGGACTTCCCACTGAAGAGAAGGAAAGTGAGATAGCTGGTAGGACCAGAAAAGCCCTATCTGCAGCAGAAGCCAGCCTTGCCACCTGTCACCTCACCGCAGTGTTGCACCACGAGGACGCCTGTGTGCTTTCTCTCCCTGAGATGCTGTGTTGCTTCTCTCCTTGCAATGCAAAGGCAGGCCACTCTAGGGCTCAAGTTCTCTGAACTTAAGGAATTCCACTCCCAGATATCCTCTGTGCCCTCTGCGAATTCAGAAATTCAGAGAGTCTAGGAATTCCCTTTTTTAAAGACCTGAAAAGATGCCCTGAGGTGGCTCAGAGTTGGGGGGCCTGTTTTCAGTATTGGAAATGCCAGTGCATTTCTATTCCTATCCCGGCCAGACCATTCAAGCTGGAATGTCTCCTAATTCAGTAACAGATGTTTTCAAACTATTTTTAAATTTCACACATTTTGAGGAGACAGTATCCTGTGCTTTTTCTTGAATTAGTGACTTAATTATCCTAACTCTAGTTGCTCCTGGATATCATATTAATAAAAATCCTTCAGCTCCAGTCCACAGGCAGGAAAAGGAGTTCTCCATGCCGTAGTCCACGAAAATCCACAGTAATAAAACTGCCCACCTAAATCTACACCAATCCTCACAGTACTCCTGCTTCTCATGGTCTGTCCAGATCCCTACGTGAAAGTCTCGCTGATGTGTGATGGCAGACGGCTGAAGAAGAGGAAAACATCCACCAAGAGGAACACCTTGAATCCTGTTTACAACGAAGCCATAGTCTTTGATGTCCCTCCCGAGAACATTGACCAAATCCACTTGTCCATAGCGGTCATGGACTATGACCGGTGAGATGCCTGAAACTCTTTCCCAGTGCAAGTTCACTGCACCCAGGGCTGGGAGGGCGGAGGGGGAGCAGCAGCCACAGATTCTCAGCTGGTATCCCAGGCTGCAGGAAATGAGTCAACTAGCAGTGCATGGGAAGCACATTGACAGGAGTCACCTCTAAACCAGGCTGTAGGGTCAGACTACCAAAGTGTCTGTCAGCACTCCCATTCTTTTCTGGCCCTTTCTCATGTCTTTCTCTTCCTCCATCTTCCCCTAACCTCCACCTCTTCCCCTTTTCATCTTTGCACAACTCCTAGAATCTCAGCTTAGATAACTGTGGCCCCACAGGTTTTATCTTCCATCAGGCAGTCCTAACTGCCTTCACTGGAAAGATTCCACTCAAAATGGCAGAATGATTACTTTAGCCAGACCATCAACATTTCTAAATACATAACTTCAATCTTTTTCCTTCTCACAAGTATTTAATAAAGATTGTTTCCATCCACTTAAGTCTGAATGCAAACACAGAAATGTTCTCCTGAAAATGCTAGAATCAGGATGGATGACAAGGTACATTAAAATGTATAAGATGCTCGACTTTTTAATTAATACAGCACAGAAGAGATATTTATAGCCTGCATTGTAGCCAATTGTGTAAAGGACAGATTTGAAAAATAGTCATTTTAATATGCAAAGGAAGTAGCAACAGGGAATTACATGTTAAACCAGTCATTAGACTGAAATGCAAAGTCTCTCTTTAATTGGAAACCTCCCACGTGGTCTGGGCACAATCATTTTAAAAAATTATTCTGACTTCTAATATTGTGGCTAAGAATTTTCCCACATGCCTCTGAAATATCAGCAAGGCAGCTTCAGTGACCTGAACACTCTTTCCAGCAGATGCCTGTGTGAAGCATGACAGTCTTCCAACCCCAGGAGCACGTGGGTTGGCTCAGCTGCCCATGAGTGTGACAGCCCATGCTGAGCAGTAGACCTTGTCCCATCTCCTGTGGGCAAGAAACAAGACCAATAGTGTCAGGCCCCAGTAGGGGACATTGCCCACCAACTGTGGAAGCCTAGGCCAGCAATTTTTAAGTTATTGCCAAGTTTCCTGCATGGACAAATCTGATTATGTGAGCTCTGCCTTAATTTAATTCTCAGTAAACTCATAAATCTGGCCTGGAAAAATTCATGGCAGAATTCATGGGGCTTCTCATGCATTTGATTTTAATGAGCAGAGACTCAAATATCCTTCACACAACCTCCGCACACTCATCTCACCTTTATGCTCCATACACAAATTGGAGAAAAATCACTCACCTTTGCAAGACAGAAAAAGAAAGAGAAAGTATGTGAGTTTGGATCCCATAGAGTTAAAGAATTGGCCATATCAGTCTAATTATACCAAGGACTTTAAAAAAACTGCTAGGGAAAACAAAAATGGCCCAAAGCAGGGACCTACCTAGGGAAAGTTTCAGAAATATTAGCCTTGGACAGGCACAGTGGCTCACACCTGTAATCCCAGCACTTTGAGAGGCCAAGGCAGGTGAATTACTTGAGGTCAGGAGTTTGAGACCAGCCTAGCCAACATGGTGAAATCCCATCTCTACTAAAAATACAAAAATTAGCCAGGCGTGGTGGCACTGCCGATAATCCCAGCTCCTTGGGAGGCTGAGGCAGGAGAATCACTTGAACCCAAGAGCTAGAGGTTGCAGTGAGCTGAGATCATGCCACTGCACTCCAGCCTGGGTGACAGAGACTCTATCTCAAAAAAAAAAAAAAAATAGCCTCAAGGTCAGAGGAGCTATGTATCTTTCTATAGTTGGGAAACTAAGTGGGCCAAAGAAGCTGGACTTGGAAGAAAGGAGGGACAAGTATAAGACAATAACAGTATTTTCTAAAGAGAGAGAGCAGGAAGATCCATGAGCCTTCTTCACTTACGCTACTTTGTCGACTCAAGGCCCATGGCTGCCAGACACAAAACTGCTCCTTCACCCATGTTTGGTTGCCTCTTGTGGAAATTGGAGCAGCCATTATTGCAAGAAACTCTTTTGAGGTGGCTCCCTTTTTACTACACGGAGGCCAGCCTAGATCCAGAGCAAGAGGTGGCATCATTAGCACAAATCATGGGGTTCTTTGAACAGAGTTCTTGGAGACAAGTTGACCCATGTCAGCATTAGGAAACCCAGGGTATAATGTTAGATCCCAAGTCCTATTGGCAGTGAAGCTTGGCCTGTAGTTTTAAGTGAGGAAATGAAAAAAACCACCACTTCCCTAATTCCTTCATCAGTTTAATTGAGTAGCTATTGATCTTACATACCAAAATTTAAAGAAAAAACTATTGTGGGCCATTTTCACAGTGTAGGTCACAATGAGATCATCGGCGTGTGTCAAGTAGGCAACGAGGCTGAGAGGCTGGGCAGAGACCACTGGAGTGAAATGCTGTCATACCCTCGGAAGCCCATTGCACACTGGCATTCCCTGGTGGAGGTAAGACCCTCATCCACATGCTCCACTTTGCAGAAGAGTAAATGCTTTACTGTTGAAATGCAGCGCTGCCAAACATATGAATGCACCAGGATCTATGGTCATTGACAGGTTTTCCTGGTTGCACGTCCTGGGGCTGTTGGGACTTGCATTCAATTTGAGGCTGAATCTGTGCTCCCCACTGGTCTGGGGGGTTTTGAACATTGATCAGGGATCATCCCTTACTTTGGCTGTATTTTTAAGAGATCAAGATTCTCTGCTTCTGTGTTAAGGCTTTGGGTTGGTACTTGGAGGGCATATGCAAGGTGTGGGTGAGTGTGTAGTTTCAGGCCTTCACAGTGACTTGCGACTGGCTTTGGAAAGAGCATAAGGCCTTGATTCTAAGAACAGTTCTGGCACCTACCTGTGATTCTGGGCAAGTTGGTTAGTATCAGGTTCAACTACGTATAATAAAAACGAAAACAACCAACTGTAAATTTAAAAAAAATGAAATGAGAATTTATTTCTCTCTCTTATATACAAAAGGTCTAGAGGCAAGCAGTCTGGGGTATCTTAGCAGCTTCATAATCAACAGAAGACCTAGACTTCCATCTTTCTGCCTCACTGTCCCAGTGTGGCTTTTTTTCCTTGAAGTCCCCTCATTATACAATAAGCTCCAACCATTGCATATTTTCTAGGCCACAAAAATGTGCAAAGGGGCAAGAGCCGAAAGGGCACACATTCCTTTTTTAAGGGTTCTCTTTGAATTCTCATGCAACATTGCTACTTACATTTAATTGAGTCACAAAACTTAGCCACATGGACATGTCAAGTTGCAGAGGATAGTAAGAAATGTAATTTTTTGTTGGGTGGCAATGTGTCCAACTAAGAACCAGGGTTCTGCTTGCATAGAAGAAGAGGAGAGTGAAACCCTTGAGGCAACTAGCCATCATTCTGCCACTCACATCTTCATTCATTCACTCCCTCCCCCTTTACTTACTTCTCATTCATTCTTTCCCCACTTCCCTTTGCTCATTGATTCACTCTTGTATTTATTTACTAACTCATTCTCTCAAAAATAATTTGCACTCCTTAAGTAACATTTCTGACGGTCAAATGCTATAATAGCTACAGACAGTACAGATGTGAATAAGAAATAGTCCTTTCCCTTGTAGAACTTACAGACTGTAAAATAAATAAAAGATGACATGTAATCTAATCATTGAGAGGCACAGACATAACCATCCTTGTCTATATAAAGTGCTACAGAAGTACAAAGGAGAGAGGTGTTTGTTGTGCTTAGAGGAGATTGTCTGTGAAGCATCTCTCCTTCATGCTCTCAATAAGTAAAGAGAACTAAGCCCCCCAGGAATTGGAAAGCCAGGAAGGCAGCAGCAGTTATTTACCGAGGACGCATGGGTTCCAGGCAGAGAACTTTCCTCTGGTCTGGTGCAGGCGGCTTTGTTCCCTGCAAAACTATCCCAAGAGGCTAAGACTAGAGCCTCACCCCGTGTGAGCACCCCTGCCTTTGATAGTCAGGTCAGTCTGGTTAAAATGAACATGCAGGGCAGCTGTGGAGAGGCAGAGAGGCCCCAAACCCGGAGGGGCACCAAGGGACATCTTGGTTGGAGGTGGTGCAGGAAGGAGAAGGGCAATACAGGGTTTATGGATTCTGACCATCAGGGCACCAAGACTTATTCAAGAAGAGGCTAGGGCCCCCTAATTTGCAGGTTCCCAAGGATAGTTCTGCCCCTGGGCCAGAGGAGCAAAGAAACATTCTTTCCTAGACTCAAAATAATTGATCACTAAGGGAGATTCACAGGATCCATGAACCACTTCAGAAGGAGCTGGGGACTGGTGCCCAGTGAACTATACCCCACTCCTTCAGCTCCTGGTGGAATTCTCAAAGGAGTCCATCTCTCGGCTCATTAAATTGTTAGGGCCTGTCACTAGCAGTGGCATTTAGAGCAGTCGTAATAGACTTTTTGCACACGTATGAGCCATTGCTGACTTCAATTCTTGTTTGTAATTAGGTGTATCAGAGAGTGTTAAAGCTCTGTGCTTCTCAGGAAACAGAAAATGAGAAAGGAGTAAGGATGAGGGGTGTGGTGTAGGGCTGAGAGATGAGCCCTGATTCACACACAAGCAGTTTTTTTCAGTGACCTAGGCGGGGGAGTAGGCCTGGGCAGAGTGTGACACACAGGCCCCTGAGTACATGCATGCGTGACACAAAGGAAGAGTGCAGGGAGCAGGCCTTGGATGGAGGCTTTTTCCTTCACTGCTGAGGAAAAGGTGTGGTATGAATTCAGTCACCTGAGAGATATTCCTCAAACGCCACACACCCAGCTTTTTGGAAATCTGTGCTCCACAGTTATGTAAGTGAAATGTAAATGTCTTTAGAGTTAAACCACTGAAACGTAGAAGTCATTTGTTACAGCAGCTAAAATTACTTTGGCCAATACAATGGTCATTGCTCAACTCTTAAGGCAGAACTAAGGAAATGAAATGCCTGCACGGCTTATATGAAGGACAAACCTTCATATAAGCAAAGGGAGGGCAAACCTTCATTTAAGCAGAGGCAGAGGGAGGCTGCCTGTTGCTTCCTGTCTCTTTGAAGTGCATGTCCGGGACTCCAGATCCATCCTGAGAGAGGAAGTTATGCTTTTTTCTTTTAAAAATGAATGTTGAACTGGCAGAACTGGGGCAATGGTACCAGAGGAGATGAAAAGCAGTATTGGAGAAGTTGGCCATGCTTTGCTAGCAGCTGTAAGGATGGAGGAGGCAACAGGCAGAGTGGCCAGAAACATTCACATGGAGTTGGAAGGACCTACATTCAAATTGCTGTGCTACCACTCACTAGATGTTTGTTTTTCCCCTTTCTGAATCTCAATGTTATCATCTGTAAAGTGGCCATGACAGTGCCTGTCTCACAAGAGGGATGGTGAGGATTAAACAATCTGTTTATGTGAAATGCAGCATTGTAGCTAATGTATAATAAATACTCAGTAAATTTCTCAGATACAGTTGTTATTATACATGTCTCACATTCTGTGGGGCTGCTATGTGTCTTTATGGGACTGTGTCCTATAAAGAAATATCCATGTGTGTCATGGAGAATAAGAGAAAGGCCCATAATCCACCATGCCTGCACCCCAGTGAGCCATCATGTCAGATTAGGGAAAGGGGTATTCCAGGATTTGGCTGAACATAGATGCACATATTTAAGTTCTGTTTCTTTCCCTCTTTTCATTGGCCTTAAAGATAGGCTGCTGTTATGCTCTCTAAGAATCTTTTAAATGTCTGCTTTAAAACAAAAACCAGCAATTAAATCTCAGTGCTCATGATAACAGAGTATGTGAGTGTGTACTCATGAGCATGTGTGTATGAAAGATGGAGAGAGAACTAAGATGGGGGCAATGGGATTTAGCATGAAGGGAGGCTGGCCTGGCAGAAGCTCTTCACTGCTGAGGAATTGGGTAGGTCTAAATTCTGAGCCCTGCAGAGATCTGGCAGCCTGCTTAGGGTTGCATCCAATACACCCTGACCTTGCCAGGGCAGGTGGCAGATGGAATCTTCAAAGCCAGTGAGTTCAAAAATCCGTTTCTCTTGCAGGGATTCTGGATGGCTTCACTGCATACTCAAAGGTCAGCCAGTAGGGCTTCCTTTACTCCCCATGATGTCAAAGGTTTGGAAAGCTGTGAAAACTCCCCCGAGCAAACTGCCTGGGCCTTAGGGATAGGGGCACCCCCTCCACAGCACCTCAGATGACAGAGCTCTAAGTAATCTCCCTTAGCACAGCACCCTCCTCCACCAGTCCAAGAGAAGATGGTGTTGACCTGGCCGTATCGCAACACCTTTCCTACCCTCCTGTATGTTAAGATGACCAGCATCATGAGCCTCATAGAGAATAACAGGAAATAGTTTCAAGTTTTCATCACTTCCCTGTGTAGGGCCATGTAACATTTGTTGCATGAATAAGTGTTAATCTTGGTTTGGTGGGAAGACCCAGACACAGACACTATCTGGTTAAATGAAATTTCACTTTTCTAAAAGACAGAAGAAAAAGAATACAATAAGGATATATAGTCAAGATCAGCAATATTATCCTAATTGGCATGGGTGTAAGATTCCAACCACCAAAGTTCTACTCAAGGTGTGCCCCATTTTGGATGTCTTCCTTGCCCCACGCTCAGCCTTTGTACATACATGTACATATAGCTAAAGTTCTGCATGTCCATCTGCTGGGACCAGCTCATCGAGCCTGCTGCCTCTCTTCAACTCAGCGTTACATAATGCCAAGTATAACCAGAGGGCAGTTATGGTACAGTATGCCCAAGCATAAATAGAGTCCTCATTTATCACCGTCAGCCTCCAGAAGGGTAGAACTTAGAGTCATAGGACTACAGCAACTGTCAGTCACCCAGACTTGTCTTGGAGTTACACAGTCAGCCCCTGTAAACCATCTCTAGATATTATCTATCGAGTGCCCAGCAGGGCCTATCTGGAGTCTTAGAGGTCCACATATTCCCAGGAGAATATACTGATTGCCCAAGATTTGATTAGGTTTCCATCCTGGTCCAGTTTGTTGTAGGTCTGCTGTCATGAAAATGTGACCTGGTACCAACCTCAGCAGGAGTTTGGAGAGTAGACTTCTTGAGAAGGGCCCTCACAGGACAGGGAAGTTGTCTAAAATGAACATGAATGACTGCTTCCCAAAGGAATTTGAAGTGAGGGAGTGAGAGGCTTTAGCACTGTTGCTAAATTGTTATTCACAACAGATTTAGGAAAGGAGAAATTCACCAGGAAGGATGGGAGTGGGGAGAGGATGGGGTGACTGGGAAAAGCCAAGTAGGAAATCAGGTTCCCATTAAGGGGATTTGGGTGTGTTGCAGGGTTTGGGTCCTGTCGAGAACCAGACTAGCAGGGAAGAAGACTGAGACAAGAAAAAAAGGAAAGCATGGACTGAAACATACAATGGGGAATGTCCTAGAAAGTGCTGCTACTCTGCAAGCATTCAGGCACCCAAGACTGCAGGTCTTTGGAAACGCCCTGAATTCCAGACCCCTGTCAGTTGGGGAACTGAGGCTGGCAATTCCATGCATTGCCCTCTGAAGGAGTGGCTTACGGCTAGGTAAATGAACATAGCAAAAGCTAATATGTGTGTTAGGGGATGGCAACAGAGAAGTGAATAGTCAGAATGTGGAGAGTTCCATGCTGCTGAAGCATCTTCCCATGCTGTGATGTGCTCCCCCCATACAGTCCAGCATCATGTCTCGTGTCTCAGTGTCTCTGCAAACAAAATCTTTGTTATGAATGGAAATGGAAAAAACAAGAAACATTTAAATCACATTACAATAGGGCAAGAAAACATAAATTTCTTTACTATCTAGAAGGACACATACCATCTTTGTAAGAAGCAGGAAGGGGAAAATAAATGTTATCTTGTTAATTCATAGTTCTTAGTCTTTTCCAGGTTATGTCAGTCTCTTTGGGTTAATTATTTTCTCTTCTTCCTAGGGGTCTCCTCTCTCCTTCCTTCCTCCCATCTATGTATAGAGAAGCACAAAGGCTACTTTGTGGCCTGGCCACATATCTGAGCCTGGCCGGCACTAAACATGTTGTTCTGCTTGTCTTTGGGCGTCAGACTTCATCATCAATGCCTCTGCTGCTGAGGATCTTGGCTAGTGTAACTGTGGCTTGTGGTCTCGGTGTAGGAACTTGGCCACCTTGAGGCTGATGAGGCCCCACATCGGCTGTTGAAGGCCCTGTAGATCCCCGAGGGCAGATAGTACCTCCCACTGAATGCTTGGTGTGGGAGCTTTTCTTTGCAGCCCTTAATACAGAGTCATTCTTCACTTGCTGGAACACCCTGAAGTTCTGCCAACCAATACCCTCACATCCTTCAGGCATTCGGGCACACAAGGGAGCCACAGGAGACTCACTGCCATCACAGGCATCCTCTTCATGCCTATAAAGTTACGTGGCCATTTCTACATTGTTCCTTAGGCCAAGGTTGGCCCAGGGATCACATTTGCCTTCAGCTTCCCCCTCAATCCATCTGAACTTGGGGTTTCAAACCTGAAGGGTAAAGCCAGAACCTCTCCTACTCTCTTCTGTGTATCTCTTCTGCCAAAGGCTCTCTGCTTCCTCTTCCTGTCTGGTGGAAACACTTTATATCCTAGCCTGATTCCTCTCTACCTATGACTCATGCTCAGACCTCCAAGGTTTCCTCTCAACATGTAAGGAAACGTTTGGAATTTGGAAGTGTCTCTTTTTTCTCAACAAGGTCTGACTTTAAAATACTTATTTCATAGGGGACCAGCTGATCATTCACCTTGAGTTATCTGCCCTTAGCTTCCAAGAATATATGGCATTTATTCAATGCATGGGACAACATGATTTACAGACAATGAGAACATTATCCCTGTTACATAGGTACTGAGTTAGCATTTGGTGAATAAATGAAAAAATGAATGAATGAGACAGATATAGAATGAATTGGGTTCCCTTTGTTCTAAAGTTCCAGAATTCTCCATGTAGTGGAGTATACTATAGAAGTCAAATCAGACAAGGTGCAAAAGGTATTGAGAATGGATTTGCTGTAGGCTGTCTAAAATGGAGATGGCCCTTATTAAGCTCCAAGTTTTAATTACATTTTCTCTATTTAGGAGAAGAACATGAAAAGGAATTATTTCTTCCCTTGGTTCCACTGAACTGCCATGTAATGACAATGGCTTTGCATTTTGAATAGTGGGAAATATTCAGAACTGAGGCCTGTTAGTGAATCATGAAGGTCCCCCTCCACTTGATGTGGGCAGCCAAGTCCTAGAGCACTCAGTATCTTCTTTCATAAGAGAGAAGAAACACACAGAGATCCTAATGGTGAATGGCAGACTGCTGTGCACTCAGTGAGAACTGATCAGGAGATGACAAGGACTTTAGCCCATGAGTTGACCTTTCTCACTAGGAAAATATTTTAGCAGCAGTTTTACACAAGGTAATGCTTTGCTCCATCTACCTGTGAAGATAAAGAAGAGAAAAATAATAGGAATGGAGTATTTTTTGACAAATAAACTATTCTTGAGATTTTGTTATAAAAAAATAAACTACTTTGAATGGTGAGATTTAGTATGCCTTCATGTATAAACACTTGCAGGGCTGCTGAAGCAAAGCTGATTGCAGAGAACATAAAAATGTACTACGAGCTTGGGATCTGAAAAACATTAACAGACCTGTTAAAATTTGCATCAGTTGCTGTAAGTGGCCAGAATGCTGTTTGCACAAGCAGGCACGGCTGGTATTAGTGAGGCATTGTGTTTCCAGCTGGTGGAGGTTATGGGAAGCCATTCAGACCTTCCCAAGCAAATCTTCTTTCTTGTATTGAATTATCTGTAGAAAAAAAAAGAGAGAGACGGTAGGCATTTTCTCATCTTTAGCAGGGATGGGCGACTTTTGTGACTTTTCTGAAGGTTCGTAGAGAGAGTAATCATACAAGACATTGGCGTAATTAGGGTAAACCCTAGAGGTAGAAAAGATAATGACAATGTGGTAGAAAATAACATTTTCTGCCTGTTCAGAAAGTCAACTGCATCTTGACTCTCCTCTCATTCACAGATGACCTTGCTCCAGTGTCACTGCCTTGGAGCATCCCTGCTGCACACTTGAATAGCTATTAAATAGGAAGGTAGATAACAATGGGCTTGAGCCCTCAGCTGTCTTCATCTCCAGCAATGGTATTCAGAGGTGACTGTTAACATGATAGGTCAATTGTTTCCCCACAGATGAAATGAATCAGAATGTTTTATGCCACCCTCTGAAAGAAACACACTCCCTCCTGATAGTCTGGTGGGAGGAAGACTATTCCTTCCTGGGGGTGGGGCCTGGGGCAAAGGTGGAACACCTTTTCAGAGGACATTCAGGAAGACCACTGCTCCTGGATATCAGTCTTTCAGAAGAGGCACCTGTCAAATGCTGTCTTCCAAACATCACTAGAACAACCTATTGATAAGACAAAGCTGAGTTTATTGCTTTCCCAGGTAATGGAAGGGGAAGTGCAGGGTCTCATTTACTGAGACTTTGAAGTGTGGTTTAAGGTGGGTCTCTCCATGTGATGAGGGAGAGGAAGTGAGGAGGTGGGGAACTTGGTTAGGATTGTACCAGTGTCATGATATAACAGTTGAGGTGGAACAGCAAGCTGAGGATTCTGAGTCTGGGATTCAAAGAGTCTTGGGTGTAAACTGTCTGTTGATACTCTCTAAGGAATAAAAATTGGGAAGTCTCGTGAGTGAATACTGAAGTTGTAGTAATCAAGACAATAGAATGATCCAGTCAAGTTAATGGAGGGTCTGTGTTGGGATAGGTGGTTTTAGTTCTCACACTCCAGCAACAAAAAGCAGAAGGAAACCTCACAGAAGATCCTGCCCAGTCCTGTGGGGACCTGTACACTGACAGTGTGAATATTTACTAGTTGCCTCCTGAGCATCAAGTCCCCTTTCTGATGGCCCTGATTTCTGATTAGTGATTCTAGGGAGCCTGGCTCCATCCTTGTCTCTGGTGATGGTACATGTGACTTAGTTCCAGGCACAACCTGTCAAACCAGCCTCAGGGATTAGCACTGTGTAAGCTGATTCAGTCCAAGAGTATTATAAAACATTTGGTGTGAATGCTTGGACAAAGATGTTCTCTCTTTCTTGTTGTATATAAACAAAGCACTACATACCCTGGGAGCAGCTATGGTTTCTTTGGATTTCTATAGAAGATCCAGATTTAGGGAGAAACCAAGCCCATAGATACAAAGAAACCAGACCCTCAGTCATGTGGTTGAGCTCCTGAATCAAACCTCTCCCAAACAGAGTAATACCTCTGGCCTTTATGAGTATGTAAATGTATAAATTCCCTTTGTTGTGTAAGCAATATTAAGAAGAATTTCTCTCATTTGAAATGGAAAACATCTTATTTAGGATACAGATGAACACTCACACTGCTCCAGTGGTGTTCTCTGGGAGTGAAGAGAACCATTCCCAAAGCTGTCGTGAGATCAGCTCTTCTGCCTGGCTCACTGTGGTATGTCCAATACCTAACAAAGTACATGGCCCACAGTAGACTCCCAGTAAAGTTTTCCTAATGAGGCAAATTATTAATGTTCATATAATTGTGTGTTAAAACAAGCATGGTGAAAAGAGGGACACTTGGCTCCGAATGACATACAAATATTATATAAGGTTAAGAAAACTGCTTTCCTTTTGCATATATATTATTCAAATGCTACATGGAGTTTCAGGGCCCATGGGGAGCTATCCATTTTATAATCACTCCCTTACGCTGATAAAGGCACAGTTCCTCAGGAGTGAAGATCAGTCACATAGCTGTCTTTTCCCTTCAATGTCTTATATGATATACTACAATTCATTTATTTAGAACAAAAATGAGACTATATACTCTTAACAACAATATTTTAGCAATTATAGTATCATTTTTGTTTCTATGTTATCTATTTTATTTTTATGTAAAACTCAAATGTATGTTTAAAGTTTTCAGTCAGTAGTGGTAGAATTACATATTTTTCACACTTTAAATCATTCAGGACATAAAATGTGATGATATTGATAATCAAAATGCTTGAAATAAAGAAAAGAGGTTTTCTACAGAGCAAGGGGAACTTCATAATTCATTGAGAAATTATACTTGGTTGTATGGTGTCTACGCCCTAGAGATTTGTGGGAGTTTTCACATGAGAGTGATGACTTAGAGTATCTCGCAGAAGAAATTTCTAAGCAGCAAAGCATTCAAGATTTGGCCTGGCTGCTTCTGACAGCCCAAGAAATGACTTACAGTTGGAACTTATATTTAAACAGGAGGCAGAGTGTAAAAGTTTGGAAAATTTGCAGACTAGCCATGTGGCAATAAAAGAAAAAGCTTTTCAAGACAGAAATTCAAGCATGCTGTGGTGCAACCACTTGTTAGAGATACTGGCATAACTAAAAGGGAGCCAGATGCTAACATCTAAGACAATGGGAAAAAGACCTCAACGGCATTTCAGAGACCTTGGCAGCAGCACCTGTCATTATAGGTTCAGAGGCCTAAAAGGGATGAATGGTTTTGTGGGCTAGGACCAGCGCCCCACTGCCCTGTACAGCCTCAGGACCCTGCTCCCCACATCCTTGCTACCCCAGCTCTAGCCATGGTTCAAAGGGGCCCAGGTATACCTCCAGCTGCCACTTCAGAGAATGCAAGCCATAAGCTTGGGCAGCTTCAATGTGGCATTAAGCCTGCAGGTGTTTAACTGTGAATACAAGAGTGAAGGCTTAGCAGCTTCTGCCTAGATTTCAGAGGATGTATGAGAAAGCCTGAGTGCCAAGGCAAAAGCCTGCTGCAGGGGCTGAGCCCTCCCAGAGAACCTCCACTAGGGCAGTGCCAAGGAAAAATATGGGATCGGAGGCCCCACACAGAGTCCCCACAGGAGCAGTGCCTAGGGTAACTATGAGAAGGGGGCCACCATCCCCAGATCTCAATGGTAGATCCACTGACAGCTTGCACCCTGTGCCTGGAAAAGCCACAGGCGCTCAATCCCAGCTCCAGAGAGCAGCCTTGGGGGATGAACCCTGCAAAACCACATGGGCAGAGCTGCCCAAGGCCTTGGGGGCCCCCTCCTTGTACCAGTGTGTCCTGGACGTGGGACACAGAGACAAGATTATTTTGGAGCTTTAAGATTTAACAACTGCCAGACATAGTGGCTCATGCCTGTAATCCCAGCACTTTGGGAGGCCAAGGAGGGCAGATCGCTTGAGGTCAGCAGCTCAAGACCAGCCTGGCCAACATGGTGAAGCCCCATCTCTACTAAAAATATAAAAATTAGCCAGGCGTGGTGGCAGGTGCCTTCAATCCCAGCTACTCAGGAGGCTGAGGCCGGAGAATCACTTAAATCCGGGTGGCAGAGGTTGCAGTGAGCTGAGGTAGTGCCATTGCACTCCACCCTGGCTGACAAGAGTGAGACTCCATCTCAAAAAAAAAAAAAAAAAAAAAGATTTAGTGACTGCCCTGCTGGGTTTCAAAGTTGCAGGGAACCTCTAGCCCCTTTCTTTTGGCAAATTTCTCCCTTTCAGAATGGAAAGGTTTATCCAATGCTTGTTCCTCTATTGTATCTTAGAAGTAAATGACTTGTTTTTTGATTTTACAGGCTCATGAGTAGAAGGCATTTGCCTCATCTCAGATGAGACTCTGGGCTTTGAACTTCTGAGTTAATGCTGGAATGACCTAAGACTTTGGGGGATTATTGGGAAGACATGGCTGTATTTTGCAATACGGGAAAAGCATGAGATCTGGGAGGGACCGGGGTGGAATTATAGTTTAAATATTTGTCCCTGCCCAAATCTCATGTTGAATTATGAATCCCAGTGTTGGAGGTGAGGCCTGATGAGAGGTGATTTGATGATATCCCTCATGGCTTGGTGCTGTCTTCATACTAGTGAGTGAGTTCTTGCAAGATCTGGTTTAAAAGTGTGCGGCACCTCCACCCACCTTGCTCCTGTTCTGCCGTTTGCCACACTGCCCCCCCATTTGCCTTCTGCCATAAGTAAAAGCTTCCTGAGTCCTCCCCAGAAGTCAAGCAGATGTTAGTGCCATGCTTCCTGTATAGCCTGTCCTGTATAGCCTGCAGAACTGTGAACCAATGAATCCTCTTTTCTTTGTAAATTACCCAGTCTCAGATATTTCTTTATAGCGATGCAAGAATGGACTAATACACTAATCAAGAAAGTAAATACCATCTAAAGGCATTAAGATTGACTACAAATTTTAAAATGTAAACATTCTGAATTCTTCTTCCTATTATTAATGCTTAATAAAGTCCTGGAAATGGGATTGGAGAAGTGGATCCAAATACATTCACATCTACTGGCACTTTCTGCTGGGCCTTGTCTGCAGTCTCTCTCTGCTATGGTCTGAGTGCTTGCATCCTCCCGGAATTCATATGTTGAAATCTAATCTCCAATGTGGTGGTATTAAGAGGTAGGAAGCAGTTAGGTCATGAGGGCTCTGCCTTCATGAATGGGATTAGTGCCCTTATAAAAGAGGCCCAAGGCACATATACACCATGGAATACTATGCAGGCATAAAAAACAAGTTCGCGTCCTTTGCAGGGACATGGATGAATTTGGAAACCATCATTCTCAGCAAACTGACACAAGAACAGAAAATCAAATACCGCATGTTCTCACTCATAGGCGGATGTTAAACAGTGAAAACACATGAACACAGGAAGGGGAGCATCACACACTGGGGTCTGTTGTGGGGGAATAGGGGATGGACAGCGGGGGTTAGGGAGGTTGGGGAGGGACAACATGGGGAGAAATGCCAGATATAGGTGACAGGGTGATGGAGGCAGCAAACCACATTGCCATGTATGTACCTGTGCAACAATCCTGCATGGTCTGCACATGTACCCCAGAACCTAAAGTACAATAAAATATATGTATATATATATAAAAGAGGCCCAAGGAAGCTTGCTTGCCCCTTCTACCATGTGAGGACACAGAATGATAACCCCATTCATGAGGCAGAGGGACAGACACCAAATCAGCCCTTACCAGACACCAAGTCAGCTAGCTCCTTATCTTGAACTTTCCAGCCTCAAGAAGTGTGAGCAATAACTTTCTGTCATTTATAAATTACCCTAAGATACTTTGTTATAGTAGTCCAAAAGGACTAAGATATCCCCCTTCATAACTGTAGTCAGAGTCACATCAAGAAATAAGGCTGAGTTGGAGGCAGCAACATTTATTCACAAGAGGAAGACAGGAATTGGACTGGCTGCAGAGAGTCCCACAGAGTCGGAGACCATCCACCTCAGCTACAGCACAGGGCTCAGCATTGTATTTCCAGTGTTAGTGCTATTCTCAATTCTGTCCCTAGTTCCTGCTGCTGAGGAAGTCCACACTCAGCAGGACAGTCTTCTGGTCTGCCATGAATTCAAACACAATCTGTAAAGACAACTAAGCTATATCTGTGCTCGGGGGCTTTAGAGAATTATTGACTTGAAGCAATAAGAGAAATGTCTGGGCTGGGTAGTCCTCAAAGACTCCCGTGTTGTTCATGATAAAATATCAAGGCTGAGCATCTGGTGCTCCCAACATAGTTCTAGAACTCTATGGAAGGATAGTGAGTGGGGCTCTCTATGGCAGAGATTGCCTCTAATGAAGGAACCAAAAGCCAGGCAGGGATTAGGGTGGACTTCTGGTTTTAGGAAGAGTGATGATAGAGCTCTTCATAGGAAGCTTTTAAGGTCGAGGTAGGATCCTGCTTGGAGGGTCCTAGCGTAGCAGTCTGGGTCAGCCTGGTGGTAGAGGTGAAGAGTGTGAGAGCTGGACTCACTTTGGCACACAAGGTCCAAGAATGAGTTGACGACCAAGGCTCCATGGCTGTGGAAGATTGTATCACACCACCCCAAAGCATGGCAGGGCAGCCAGGGGAGCAGTTCTGCTTCTCCACCTTGGGCGTGCAGGGTAACGTCAAGATTGATAACACTGAAGGCTTGATGTTGTCAATATTTATTATAAGCACATTCATAATCTTAAATTTGCACTTTATCCTAGCTTCCGTGGTGCCTACTGTATATATGAGTGAGTAGTTGGGGGTGACAGAATCTAATCTTTCAGTTATATTTTAAATTTTATGTTCCTTAAAGTTACAGAAAGTCTGTTCCAAGGATTAGGGCTGATGGCTCTTATCCTGCTCCTTACAGATAAAGTGGCACTTCCATTGCCTAGTATGGAACCAATGTATCACATGAATGTGTGCTTACCTAGAACTAGTCTTATGTCAGGAATGAGGATCCAGGGATCACTGCAAAGAAGGAAAGAATTCACAGAAACCCTGTACTCTCCGGCACAGCGGCTCACGTCTGTAATCCCAGACTTTGGAGGCTGAGGCAGGTGGATCACTTAAGGTCAGCAGTTCGAAACCAGCCTGACTAACATGGTGAAACCCTGTCTCTACTAAAAATACAAAAATTAGCTGGTGGTGGTGGTGGACATCTGTAATCCCAGCTACTTGGGAGGCCGAGGCAGAAGAATTGCATGAACCCAGGAGGCGGCGGTTGCAGTGAGCCAAGATTGCACCATTGCACGCCAGCCTGGGCAACAAGCCAGACTCCATCTCAAAACAAGAAAATCAGCTGAAAAGACCAGCAGAGGACTCCATGAGCCAGGACTATTACTGGAGAAATAGATCTGGGCCAGATTCAGGGCTTCACCTTTTCCAATTTCAGAGAGGAGGGCTTGGAAGTTAAGGACTGAGACCCTCCACCATTACTCCCCACTCCATGCTAAGAGAACATTAGGTGGCCTCTGTTTTTAAGGCTCTGTGCTGCTAAGCAGGACATGCTTGCTATTGAGGCGGGTAGGATGGTAGGTTATGTAAGGTTCCTTCTAGGTGGTTAAAGAAGCTGAAGAAAGAGTAGGTTTGGAAAAGGGAAAGAAGTGTTGGTGCAGCAGCCAGCCACACGGAAAGGAACTTAGTGGCCTTGGAGGGAGGGAAACTGGGAGCCGTATCTTCAGTAGGATTGACGTGGATTTGCATTTGGATTGTAAAATGAGAACTTGCTGAGTCTGATCCCAGACTGGAGGGTCCATGGTGCTCCTACATGCTTCTAGATTATTTGTAACATGCTGTTTATATGCATGTATATGTACAAATATAAGAGCTCTTAGCAAACTTAAGCATACACGCAAAGACTTAAATTACTTGTTTAATACAGTGGTGTCCAGTTCGGGGGGCAGGGCGTTGTGTTTGGTTGGTTGGTTGGTTGGTTGGTTTTTTGGCCAAATTCTTTCAAATCTAATTTGGAAGTTGAATGTCTAAAACAGATAAATGCAAGAGCTACTGGGATAGAAGCAGGCAGAAATTTAGGAGAGCAAAAGCATTTACTGAAAGAGGAAGACATGACCCAGCTCAACTTCCTGGTGGATGACCTCAGTTGTGCCATTGTTATTAGTGTCCAACAGGAAGACGAACTTAATTCCAGCTCTGCCACTCAGAGGGGCTGAGCTTGAGCAAATTATCTCAACTCTCTGAGGATTCGTTTCTGCCTCTGTAAAATGGGGATATTAGTACGTAGTTTTAGAGACCTGTGTGTGGACGATTAAATGATCTAACATACATGAAAGCCCCTAGCATCGTATCTGGTGAAAGCAGTGAAAGATGCTGGACAAGCGTTTCTTTCCTTTTTGCAGCCAATTAAAATTCTGGGAAACTATAACTCTACCCAGGCTTTCAAGTAGCTTATTTTTGATGATTCTATTGTAGTGCTTAAATAAGGATAACTTTTCCAGAGACATCCCAAGTTTCTCAATTATCTGGCTTTTGGAATTTCCAGTACTTCACAAAGACTTCGCTGTCAAGAATATAGGGTGAAGCACAGTATTTCAATAAGTCCCTAGTTCTACATGGAGGGGAGCAGTGTGCCTCAAACATTCTTGGCCTTGATTCACATTTAAATATACATTTTAATCATGACATGGACATAGATATAAAACTGAAACAAAAGTTTCATGAAATTAACACACGTAATGTGTTTTATTTTTTTCATTGAAAATAGACTACTGGTCACAGTCATTAAATTAATTTCACAAACCCCTAATGGGCACTGCTCACAGTTCAAAAAACACTGTGTGATACGTGTTTTGAAAACGGCCGCTATATCTTGATCCAGTGTGGGAGTGATAAGAAGGAAATATGGAATCATAACCAAGTACACATATTTTTAGGACCCTCGAGTGATTTTTTCTTTCTGAAATGCCAAAATTCTAAGATTTTTATCATATATTTTCACCAGAAATTAACATCGTCTCTTGCTTTTAGCTTCTCTGCATAGAACACTACATGCCTAAGTTTGTGTTGCCACATTTGCATGGGCACCAATAAATTATTTTTACCACAAATATTTAACCTTCCAGTTTGGAGCTGCGCTGTGCATAGTCTAAACAGCATTGAGATACCAACAGTGTGTTTATAATTAAAGAAAAATGCTGTGCAAAGCCACAGAAGGAAGGAAGAGGCAATTCTTGTTGGAGGTGTGTGTCACTGCTCTGAAGGGGTTCCCTGAGGTTCCTGGCTGCACATGGACTCCTTCATTCCTGCCAGGTTGCAAATACCACACCAAGCACTGTGGACACAGAGAGGAAGACAAAGCACCTGCCTGTAAAGAATCTGGAGGGGGAGTCTGACAGGAAATTGTTTCACTGTAATAGTATAAATCATATAATTGGTGGTTTCAAACTTTGTATAGATGGGAGAGATGCCTACCCTCCATAGAGTAGAGGGTGGTCTCCAGAGACACATGCTGACCCCACTTCACCAGGCTCTTGGAAATACAGAAATCCTTCCCAATAGGAAAGGAAAGGTTGAAGATACAGAGAGGGAGGGGATAACTGGTGTGTGGGCTTTGACCTGGAGACACGTGGCCCAGCTCTTCTCACAGAGCACACAGGATGCTCTGCCCTCCTATAACAGGCACATCAGGGCCCCATCTCATTTTTGTGGCATACAGAAGCAAATGTCACTCCATGGGCAGGATTCAGAAGCAGACATATGCTGCTCTTAGTACAAGGGCAAAGGACCCAGCATTAATGCAATGCCTTCTATCACCTTCTGCAACTACCAGACCTTTGGCCCACCCATCATCCGCCTCCTCTCTCCCAGGTCTCTTGGTGCCCAGGTTTTCTCTGCATACTTGCTGCACTTCACTCTCTGGTGTCCTGGAAGCAGCTCTGCCCTCTTCCAACCTGGCTCAGTCTTGAAAGGGCCATGTTTTTCACATTGGTGCAGGTAGGTCTTTTGCCACCATCCAAACCTTGCTCCTATTCTTCTATCAACTTTCATCAGCTTGTCTGGAACAACTCATCACCTCCCCAGTGCTCTGCTCTGTGCAATGAAACTGCCCTTCTTAGATCTGAGCCCCGCCCCTATCATCCCATGCACCTCCTACATCCCGCCTCTGACTCTTGGATGTCCCACTTCTGTTCAGACTTCATCTCTGATTTTAGCATCAGATACAGAAGCTTTTTCCTGCTAAGTCCTCTCCTCCCAGGTTTAATTCACAGCCAGCAAGTCCAGCTGTGGGCAGTCTTTGAGCATTTACTCTAAAGCTCTAATGGACCCAAAACTGATGTAAGAGCCACCGCCCATCACTCAGAAAGGAAACACTCACTGTGTCTGTTTGGCTTTAATCAGACAAACCCAAGACATTCAGAGGGATGAGCCAACCTGGAAAATATTCCTAAAAATCTGCTTTAACAGAGAGGATAAAGTTCCAGGAAAGAATGGAAGAAATTATAGAAACTGGAATTATATAAACTAGTAGGGGCAGGGGGGCATGCACACAGCACAGAAGAAAGGAAGTCACTCTGTTTGCTGTGGTGTCATGATGGCATGAGACCTTGACCAAGAATGTACATTTAAACCTTCTGGGAAACCTTGCTCTGCTCCAGAAAACAAAGAAAAGGAGGTTGAAAACAGTTGGTGTCAGAGCCAATGTGAACTGGTAGAAGGGAGGAGTATGTCTAATCTCAAGCAGCCTGCACTGTGCAAAGACACAGCCAGTGCTTAGGAACACTGGGATATACCCGCCAACGCTGCCAGAGAAGCATTTCATGGGAGTGGACCCCCAGGCCAAGCCACAGGAATTGCAGTTGAGCAACCTCAAATGAAAAGACAGGCTGCAAGGTGGGAGGTGAAGACATGAGCAGAAGGCTGGAGAGACTGAGCAGAGACTTCAAAGCTGGAAATCAGACTTTAGCAAATGAGAGGTCAGGAGAAGGAAGTAGGGGTGTGTCACAGAGCAGATAAGAGGCAGAGCCCACACTGGAACATGTTACTCACGGTGCCTACCATCTCAGCCTCCCCTGCATGCATCTACAACTTCATCCCTAATATCTATGGAGCAGGAAGCCCTAACCATGATGGTTTGTAAAGTGTGTGTCCCTGGTCACAGGTGATTGGATCAAGACAGGTAAATGCTTCCAGAAACCTGTTTAAGTGCTGTCCAGTGACGTATGGCATACGAAGGTGAGTGGGGTCAATTAGATTCCGCCACCAAACTTAGAAATGTCAGGGAAATGAGGCAATCATCGTTCCTTCTCTTGGGCTTCTCTAAGAATCCATTTCTATTACTGTTCCATGAGTATTTGATCATAGAACATCATAAGCACTCCCATCTAAACTTTCATGGAGCTACCTTTACTGAGCCTCTGTTTTCGTACAACCTGAAGACTCACCAGAACATGTACTGACTCACAGCTATCCAAAGCACCAGTGGCAAATGGTGTGTTTGGCCACTCCATTTGTTTTCACATAGCTTTCCACAATGTAGAAGTGCTGAAGATGAAACCTTAAAAGGGTTGGCACTCCCATGAGTAGAAAAGAAGCTGGAATTATCAAAATAACACAAATAGGTATAAGATTCATCCTACTGGGAGGAGGTCACATTTTCAGGAAGAGAAGCACAGATGAGGGAGGATCCCCACTCACTTGAGTGTGAAAAAAAAAAATGCTGCTTTTAGAAGCTCAAAAAGATCACAGTGACTCTTCCTGGGGGGAGGGGGGCATAAAGAAGTTTCATGAAGACCCAAAAGGTCTGATGGCAAGATCCCTTCCCAGTGTTGAGTAAGGCATAATAAAGAGTCTACCAAAACTGTTCAAAGCCACTGCTTCTCGTGGATGTAAACACTCCACCATGAGTGAATATGGCAGTATTTTTTTGAGTGGAAAATAAAAGATGTGAGAATACAGGTGGTATTTTCATTGCTTCTTCCTACTGCCCTTTGGAACTCTGAAAGACTGAAGAACATCTCAACGATGATGATCAGTAGTGGACTTACAAGATAAGGCCGATGTTTAGAATGAGGTTCTGAAGCACAGCTTAAGAAACCATAAGAAATCATTCCTAGCCAAGAGTGCAGACAATCTTACAAAGACTTGAGGGACTATATTGCTCAGTGATTGATTAGTGAATCTCATCAAGAAAAATGTAAAAACTGATGCCAGGAGGAAGAGAACAACAACACAATAAAACATCAACCCACAAGACACCCAGTGGGTGAATGACACCAGTGGGATATGAAAAAAAAGTTCCAGGACAGGAGATTTCCAGTGATTCACAGGAGATAAGATCAAACCCCAGATGTAAGTGATGGCCATGGCCTTGGGTGTCCTAAGGCATCCTGCAGAGAGATCAAACAGAATAACCCAGGACAGTGACTACAGCCTTGTGGGTATAACTGACACCCAAACATGTCAATAGACCACTTAGAAGCAGACCGGTTAATGTGCTATTCATGCCTGAAGATCTGTGTACTTGAGGTTGAAAGCTCATGGATATGCATATTATGGGAATTAGCAGAAATGAGCCTGCCAAGGGAATATGACAGGTGGAGAGATGAGTCTCCTAAAACAATTCATAGCACAAGTTCAGAGACAAAATTCCAGTGGTTGGGGAAAAACCCACTAAGAAGATATTTCCTGGAAGTCTTCTTTGGTTAAAGATAAAATGAAAAGTTCTACAGTTGCTTTGCTGTATTAGAAAACTTTTGATGTAATGAACAGAAATCCTGACACAAACTGGATTAAACAAAGAAAGAGTAGCATCTGGACAAAGGGTCTAGAGATAGGATTGTAGATTCCATGGTTAAGAGTGGGGGGTTCAGGGACTGTAGGTTCTGTGGTTAATGATGGTATCAGGAACACCAGTTCTTCCCAGGCTACTGGGCCATCATTCCTTCCTTTTGATTCATCTTCGGGTTGATGGCAAGATGGATGCAGGTCAAGGAATTGCATCCAGACATGAAAGTATCCACAGGAAAATGTACTTTGTGTAGCTCTCTGTTAAGAGCAAGGAAAAAATTATTCAAGTGCCCAGGAAACTGGCTCCTTACTATATCACGGCCAGAGTATGCCAATTTTTGAAGCAGTCACTGGCAAAAGGAATGGGTCTGTGTGGGCCAAACAGGTTCAGCCCTGGAGATGGATCCCTTCTTCTGGGACACCAAGAAAAACACCATCCCCTTCTCCCCTGGCAATACCCAGCCAACCTTCCAGCTATGACTCTTGTCCACAGGCACCCGATTTCTTCTCACGACAACTCCGCACTCATCATCCACCCTCCTGGAAGCAAACCATTCTGTAGCCTATTCCATAAAGTTCAAGCCAGCACAGACAGCACAGGGCAGCAAACCAGATCTGAATCTCAAAGCCTGCCAGACCAGCAGAACCCACTGAGAAACTCTCCAAATAAGCAATAGTCCCAGCAGCACCACCCACCGCCTCCTGCCACGTCTCTGCACATGCATCAGGGCTCTACCCTCCAGTGAAAACGGCTGAGGGGAGGGGCTTTGCTTCTACAGACTCAACACTGCCATTCCCACCCCTGTGGTGGGACTTGAGGAGGGGCTGGAGAACACCTCTCCACACGCGCGCGCACACGCGCACACACACACACACACACACACACACACACAACACAGCTGTGATCTGCCCTTGGCTCACTCCTCCAACTCTTCTGCAGTGCAGACCAGGGTGGAGGATGGTATCAGACCCGACTTTCAGAACACTTGTCATTTCAAGAACCAGAAAGTCAAAGCCCTCAGGGCATGTTTGGAGTCCTAGAGAGCTCAGCACAGGACTCGTGCTGCCAACACTGTGACTCTGGACTAGATCACTGGGAATTGGGATTTCAGCTCCTCTCTCCACACACCTCCACCCCCAGCACTGCCCGCCCACTTCTGGAGCTCCCCACTCAATTTGGTCCCCCTCCTTCATGACACTGGGCTTCTCTGGGTTCCTGTCAGCAGTTTTTCTCCAGTCCTGTGGCTCTCGGTGTCTCCAAATACTCACATGGGTCATGGGTCCCTTGACCCAAGGCCAAGTGTCTACCTCCCAAAGAGCAGTAGTCCTTTCCTGGTGCCTCTGCCATCAGCTCTGCTGCCCTTTGCTGCCCTCGTCTGGCCGTTGACATCACTGCAGGTAACTCTTCAGGACTCATGGGCTCATTGATACATTCATTCAGTAAACACTTAATTGAGGAGCCCTCTGTACCACGTGATGTCCAGACACTGACAATTCAGTGATAAAAACACATGGTGCCTGCCTTCCAGGAGTACATAGTCTAGTGAGGAAAATGAGAGAAAAGAGAGAGGGAGGGGGGAGAGAGAGAATGAAAGAAGAAATGGGAATGAGAGAGAGGACACTTTGAATGAAAATGAGTGGATTCTGGTGTGCTCTTATGGGAGTCTAGATTTGCTCACTGTTCTGCAGACCCCACTGCCTAACACCTTCACCTTAAAAGGAATCCCTTGGCTTCCCCTTTGGAAGTGGAGTTGGAGAATTTATTTTAAACTGATTATTTGAGCAAATGCAAAGCACTCTATCTGGCACTGGAGGTATAATGGAGAAATGCTGGTCCCATTCCCCACAGAATGTTACAATATGGCTAAGGAAATAGACATAAGAAAATAATTAGAGCAATTGTTTAATACCAATTGTGGTGTTACCTGGTACTGTGTTCTGTCTTAGTCATGCCTAGCAAGGGCTTCGCACAACAAGGATAGGGCATGGGGTCCATGTTTTAAGGAGTAGAAGGAGTGAACCACAGAGCACATACCCTGTGCACATGGTAGGCACCTCAAAAAGTGCCGAATACATGAAAGAGGCTGCGGAGCAGACAAGGCTTTTGGGAGCCCAGGCCAGTGTCTCCAGCCAGCTGAGCCGAAATCAGCAGCTCATATGTTCCCTTCTACACCTGCATCATGCCTACTTCATCCTGAAACTCTCTTCTACCCAACCACCTCATCTCCAGAGACAGATCCTAATGTCTCAGACAGGACTGTTGGCAGATTCCAAGTCACGTCAGGGATAATTCAACAGCCACAGTCCAATAGTGCAGGGGCCATATCTACTGTGTGTATCAACATATACCCAATCTTTCACATAGTACCTGGCACGCAGGAGGTCCATAATTCTGTGATGGTTGTTGAATAAATGCTTCTATTTTGCCTAACTATTGAGGCAGGAGCTTAGCATCTACAGAGAATTTGGTCATGATTGAACCTATTTGATCAGTGGAAGCAGCCATTCCAGTTTGCTGTAGCCAGTAGATTTAGAACCTAATTTGACCTATTTATTGGCTACAGAAAGGGTACAGATTCTGAGTTGCAGTGAGACTGTCAATCTACCTGCAGGCCAACAAGGGCTCCCCCTTCCTCCCTGGGCTGAGATTTAAAAGTGTACCTATGTAACAATCTTGCATGTTCTTCACATGTACCCCCAAACCTAAAATGCAATAAAAAGTATATATTTAAAAAAAAAAAAAAGTGCCTCTTTTTGCTCAGTCTGATCTCTGGTCCTCAGGGTGAGAGATCAGTGTGAACTGACAGGTGTGAGAAATCTTCCTGGGGGAGGAAAAAGGGCTCCCAGCTGCAAGGAGAGAGCAGTGCGCAGTGACAGTGAAGCGCTGGGATGTAGAATAAGCCTGCAAGAATATATTCCCTGAGGTTTGGGAATGAATGTCTTCAGGGCTGTGCTCTTTTGATGGGTTCTAGTGTGCCTCTGTGCTGGTAGTGACCAACTTTTCCTCAGTGATCCAGTGGAAGCTGCAATATATTTTGCTTAAAACTACAGCTGGTTTGTAATTTTGGCCTCAGACAGTAATTACAGCTGCTGGGGCTCCTTGGAGAGATAATTATGGAAAGAATTCAGCATATTCATTTTATCTACACACTTAACCATCAATTAAATCATTACCATCTAATCCTATTCCAGAGTCTAGAAATGTTCTGTGAATATATAATTTTGAAGGCACTGAAGTTTGTTTTCAGATGATTTTAAGTGAAAAATTGCCCAATTTCCATAGCCAATGGAGGTTTTCTCCATGAAAGCAGAGCTGAGAGTATCTCAGGCGGGAGTTGGGACTTTGTCTTTGATCTCACATGGAGTTTGTGATTTTCCAAAGCAGGATTAGCACTGGGACTTAGAGGTCAGTGGCTGGGGACAGACGGGAGGGTGGCTTATTTTGCCAAGAAGCTTCCAGGAGAGTCCTCCCATGCTGGGAAGAATCCCAGCTAGGGCCGTGGGCCGTCATCCACTTATCAAAGCCTGGATGGGGTCTTTTCACTTTGGAAACCCAGGAGAGAGTGTGGTATTTAAAAGCATGGGTGCTGGAGCTGGCTTCACATTCTAGCTTTGCCATTTTTGAGTTGTGTGTCCTTGAGCAAGTTTCTAAATTCTTCTAAACCTCAGGTTATTCTACTCTAGTAACACAATAATAGATCCTACCTCACAGAACTTAAATGAAAAAATAAATGTAACATGTTTAACACAGCATCTGCAACTTAATGGATGCTAGGTAAACTTTGATAATTGACGTTATTTAACATACATGTATGTACAAGAAAAGGAGAGAAGCAGAAAGGAGAATTCAGATGTCCAAAAATGTGCTTCAGCGGGAACTAGGGCCTCTGAAAGCATGTGTGGCATGGGCTGGGGCTGCCCCCGGGCTTTGCTGTCCGGCCTTGGACTCCACAGCTGCCCTCTGCTCTCTCAGACCTTGATCTCCTTTGGGGATGGTCCCCTGGGAGCCCCTGACTGCAGTCCCGCTCTGCTCGCTTCCTCCCTGACCCTGCCGTCTAATGGCTCCAGCTTGGTGCTTCTCCAGAAACCTTGAGGCACTGCTGGTCCCCTGAATACGCCTGCTCTCCTCTACACCTCCAAGCACCGTTTCTTCTCTTTCTCATGGGCTTTCACTGGCTGACAGTGGTACATAGTCATGCCTCAAGTTTCTGACCTAAGCCATTGTTTGTTTTTTCTACACGACACAAAGCAACATCTGGGAAGATGGCCCACAGGGATGCAGCTGCTTCCTGGCCTCCTTCAGACAGGGAGGCAATTTTTCTAATAGACAGGAGTCTTGGGCTGAATACTCTTCAGACTATGCCTACCACTGGAAACCCAGAGGCACTGTCTATACAGTGGGGCCCTGGGGAAGTCTCCTCTTTGTGAGCTGACTCTTCCGGATGGCTGCACTAGTCCTCTGGCCCACGTTTGTGCTCAGAACATCCTACCCCACTGCCCACAGCATGTAGCTCCTGTGCTGAAGTTACTAAAAAGCCCAACTCTTGTAGCTGGCGTAGAACTGGTCACAGGCTGGCCTTTGCCCTGGCATAAGCAGCCTCTATGTGGGAGCCCCAAGCTGGGAACCAGCCCCAGGCACAGCATCAAGGTATTTCCTGGAAGATACCCACTTGACCTTACGGTTGTGCCTACTGCCGAGCCAAGGGCTGCAAAGGAAATGAGAAGCTCCCAACTGGTGAAATCATGGAGCTGTAATATCAAGTCTCTGTGTTCAAGGATAATCATGGTTATTGTTGGAAGGACTGTACAGTGAAGATTAATTTTTAACCACCTCTGATTTATAAGAATTAAATAAGTTAATAAATGCAGAACACTTACAATAGTGCCTAGTACCTGTTTGCTCAATGGATATTAGCTATTATTAGTATCATTATTATTAAAGGAGAAAGCAGGCTTCATGAGGTTTAGGGAGTTGGCTAGAAACACTCATGCTCATGCTTTGAGACCTCTCAGGAGAGCTAACTCTTGGGCTCTTCCTCCTGTCCAGTGATCTCTGGAGCCAGTGAGAGTGAGACAACTTCCTGATCCCAAACATTAGCATTTGGTGCCACAGGATGGTCTGACTCACACATCGGGGATCCTTCACTGACAGTCATTGTATGGTTTCAGAAGATTGCACATTCAAACATCTCCACTCTAAAAAGCTGAATGAAAAACACCCTCATCAACTGCATCTCATGTTTTGCCTAACAGCATGAGCTCTCCCTCTTTGGAGGGGGTTTAAGCAAAGCCTTGAAATCTGCAAGGAGAGAAATACCACTGGGCCCAGGGTTCCATAAATGCTGTTGAGACAATCTAGTGATTTTGTGAAACTCAGGAGAGATTGAGAGGCCTTGTCTCCGAAGGACCACAGAGCCATCTGGTTCTATCTGGGATTTATTCTGAATGCAGCCTTTACCAGTGAGAGGGTGCCATACTCAGGTTCAGGGATCTGGCTTGAATCTTAGGGAAAACATCATTGCCTGTGATGGCACCTGCTAAAAGCAGTGTGGACACAGACTCCTCATGCAGAACTTCTCCACCCAGGGTTCCAAATCCCTGCTGCAGCTCACCTCAAGGCAGAACAGGGTAGCAGCACACACCTCCTGCTCCAAGGAAGACAGCAGCCACTGTGAGTGTGCCGCTTCAGCAAGATGACTGTGCTTTATTTATTGCCATTTCATGCTGTGATTATGCATGCCAGTCTATGCTGAAAATGGCAACTGTGCCCACTGTGTCTCCAATGTTGTGTGGTGTGTGGTCCTGTTTTCCAGACATACTGAAATAGTTTGAAAAAGTGGCAAACCCTGCTCTACAGAGCAAAGAGAATTCTCTCAAAATAACTCACTTTTCATAGGCCTTCAAACATAATTCTTTAGCAGGCACAATGAGTGAGAGGCAGGGTCTCTATAGCTTCTCCAGAGACCTGAAACCCACTTTTCAGTCGTGGCTTCACAGTAGATGGGTCAGCACTAAGGATGACACAGCTGCCGGCCTCGTTGATTGGCGTGGGACAGATGCAGGGCTTGAGGTGAAAAGGAAAATTGGGGGCAGCAGGGGCTTTGTTTTTACAGAATGAAGGAGGGTGGCCAAGGGTGTTGCTGACGGAAGCAGGGAGGAGAAGCCAAGATGGGGGATTACGAGAAAGTGGAGGAGCAAAGGCATCAAGGAGCAAAAGAGGCCTGGCACAGTGGCTCCCACCTGTAATCCCAGGACTTTGGAGGCTGAGATGGGCAGATCACTTGAAGTCAAGAGTTCGAGACCAGCCTGGACAACATGGCAAAACTCCATCTCCACTAAAAATGCAAAAATTAGCCAGGCGTGATGGTGGGTGCCTGTAATCCCAACTACTCAGGAGGCTGAGGCATGAAATCTCTTGAACCCAGGAGGCAGTGGTTGCAGTGAGTCCACCTGGGCAACAGAGTGAGATTATATCTCAAAAAAAAAAAAAAAAAAAAATGAAAGAGACAACCTCACCAGGCCACCCGGGATGCATGGAATGTGAGGGACTAAATGGCCTTCTCTGGAGAGTGCTACAAAGAAAGAGTTGTGACTTCAAAGGAGGACCAGGATTCAGTTGAAGTGAGAAAGTGGATTGAAAGTTTACATAAAGGATTAGGATGTAGAGGAGGTAAGCAGCGGCAGAGCACCTGAGTAGGGCTGGAGACAGTGGAAGTCGGGGGCTGGTTTGGAGAAGTGGAAGTTCAGGGCAGGATATGATGACAGTAGGGACAAGAGAGGTGACTGGACATGGGGTGTGGAAAGCACAGCCTGCCAGGTTTGATCTCAAGGGGCAAAATCTGCTTCACCCAGAGGAAGCCAGGTGACCAGGCTGTCCTAGAAGACATAGCCACAGCCATGCTCAGACCAGCTGTTCTCCTACAGTTGTTTGAGAGAGGGCCAGAACTGTCTCTCTTCATGCACCCATTTATTCGTCCATTCCCCAGTGTTTGTGAGCATTGGGTCTGGTAGGCCCCTGCTCTTCCCACCACCTTAAACCTTCTCCTTGCCTGCCTGACCACCACCCCATCTCCTATGCCCAGAGAACCTCTCGACTCCTGTCCTGCCTTCTCCCTGATGCCAGTCATTGCCATCCTCCCAGGCAGGCATACTTTGCCTGTAATATGATGTCTCCAATGGATAATAAGCCAATGTTAGCTTTTCTACTCTATCCAGGCCACTGTGCTCAGTGCTGTACAGGCATCCCTAGTTTAACTCTCACCCTGTGAAGTAAATAGTTTTGTCTCCCCAGATACAGGAAACTGAAGTTTAACTAATTTATCCAATATCATGAGGCAAATAACTGGCAAAGCTAGCAGACGAAGGTAGATTGTGTTATTTCTTCATTGTTCTATGCCCCACCACACTCTTGTCAGGGTCTTGATTCCAATGACTTGGGACTCCGCCCTGGGATTTGCTTTGACCAGTAGACTATGAATGGATGGTTCCACATGTTTCTACTCACCCCCTTGAACTTTTAGCATCTGTCATGGGTATAACATGCCTTGGGAAATAGGGGCTTCTTCAGCTTGGCCCTAGAACGAGAAGATGCAGAAGTAGATTTCTACCTGTCTGGCAGAGCTGCAGCCAGCCACAAACCCATCAGCAAGAAATTAGTGTTTGGGGGTTGCTACTGTAACAAAAAGCTGGCTAAATACAGATTTAAACTCACAGTGTTCCTCCATCTCAGTGCTTGTTAGGCATAGCTACCAAGCTTATTTGGGTCCAAATGCGGACTTCTCTCCAACTGTTAGGAAAGGCTTTCTCTCCTCATTATTTTGTCATCAAGATGAATGTCACAACGAGTTCCAGTTTAACTTTTCTTTTCTTTCTCTTGACCTCTCCCTGGAAAAAAATTTTACACATGCCGAGACATCTCAGCAAACCTCTCAGCCTCACATCTCTGTGGGTCAAACAGCTTTGAAGACACAGATATACCAACCAGAGCACAACTGGTTTCTGACATGGGCAGTATGAGGGTCACACAGTTATGATGGTTTTAAAAGACTTTTCCTTCTCAGCTGTTATTATTCAGCTCACTTAACAATTAAAACTAGAACAATGCCTTAGAATTTTTAAGAAAATTCTTTTGTTTCCATCCTGTTGGCACCAATTTATCATCCTTTATGACCTCACATTCTCAAATGATTTATGATGTAGGTTTTTTGCTAATGTACTTCCAGTTGTTTTGCTTCTGATGTTTCCTCCCCACCTAATCAAATGATTCAAAATAACCATAATTTCTAAACCCAGTAGGACATGCACTGAACAATATGCAGTAAAACTGATTAACAGAAAGCCCTTTGTTTTTAAAACTCTGAAAGCTAATGGAATACTCTTTTTTACTTAAGAAGTCATGCTGTGTTCTGTGTGGTTTTCCCACAGATGTGTTTTAAATGTTGGATACTGTTAAGACTAAATTTTGTAGTTGCAAAGATTTTATTCCTCCAAAGCAGAACATAAGTTTCCCTCATTATCTTAGCTTGAAAAGCGCTGAAGTGAAAATGTATGACTTTGCTTGTGCAGCATTTCTTCTCCTCTTCATTTCTTCTCCTCTTCAGATAAAAGAGCCACATTTTCATCTGAAGACTTGCCCCCCTCCCCTCTCAGACCCATGTGATTTGGGTAGAGGTATCCACATCCTCAGCTCCAGGAGCATCTTTGCATCTCCCCAGCTTAGGCCCAATCATCACATTCAGAAATTGGTTCAGGGTGAGTGTGTGACCCAATTTAGACCCAGGAATTTTGTTGGAACTATCAGGAAAAGTCACGCTTTTCCCCTGAACTTGAAGCTGTGAGGATGCAAATGTGGAGTTGCTGGCTGCTGTCTCACCATCAGAATAATAGAGTGCACTCCAGGATGGAGTGAGACAAAAGAAAGCATACTTGAGAAGTGGAGAAGGTGATAGTGAGTCCTGATGACACTGTCTGAACCTCTGGATCCAGCTGTGCCTGGAACAGTTTCTCGCAAGGGACTAGCATGTACCCCATGAGCAACAAGTCTGACATTGCTGCTGGTTGGATCCCAACTCTAGAGAAAAAAATAGCTAGAAAATTAGTCTAAACATACAAAAGCAGAGAAAAAATACACAAAATATCCAGTTAATTTTAAAATGTGAATGAGCAATCAAGGGTCACTAAGACAGACAGAACTGACAGCATTACAGGTTTATATATTTAAAAAACACTGAGGAAACAAACAATGATAAGAAATCAAATTCAAATGTGAAATAAATCAGCATGTATAATCATCTTAAGTAATTAACATCTAGAAAATCTACTCATAAGCAATGCTGCTTGTTGCACATTGGCGTCAAGTATTAAATAAGAATGTCCTAGCTCCCAGAGGCCTTCTCACTCCTGCTTCTGTTCCCTGCAGTTCTGCTCATGCAGAAAAGTTGCTCTCTGACTCTGTCCACTGCTTCTTTCCCATAGAGGTGTGGGTACGTTAAGTTGGGCCCATTTCAAAGGCAATCTTCTCCCATCCTCTTGTGCAATGTCTTGAGAGGTTGTTCTAAAGAAGTTCTGATTTTTGACAAAGTTTTGCTTCTACACAGTCAAAATTATCTCACTGTGGCTTCCACATGTTGCTCCTGATCTGTCCATTAGGACAGCTCTGAATGACTCCCTCCCTTCCTTCCAAAGTGCTTTTGTTTTTATTGTTGCCTCACTCATAATCCTTTCAGAGGGCTGTTCCCTAGAGCAGAGCATAAATTCATACAAGATAACAATGGAGGGGCCGGGAGCAGTGGCTCACACCTGTAATCCCAGCACTTTGGGAGGCCGAGGTGGGTGGATCACGAGGTCAAGAGATCGAGACCATCCTGGTCAATATGGTGAAACCCATCTCTACTAAAAATACAAAAAAAATATTAGCTGGGCGTGGTGGTGTGCGCCTGTAGTCCCAGCTACTCGGGAGGCTGAGGCAGGAGAATTGCTTGAACCCGGGCGGCAGAGGTTGCAGTGAGCCGAGGTCGCGCCACTGCACTTCAGCCTAGTGCCTGGTGACAGAGTGAGACTCTGTCTCAAAAAAAAAAAAAAAAAAAAAAGATAACAATGGAGGCAGTTGCCCAGAGAGCTTTTAATGGGACAATTATCACACCCTGAGTCAAGAAGAATGCTTTGGGTTTCTAGGAACAGAAAAGCTAACTCAAACTCCTTTAAAGACTAAAATGAGGCTGGGCGCAGTGCTCATGCCTGTAATCCCAGTGCTTTGGGAGGCTAAGGTCGGTGGGTTGCTTGAGCTCAGGAGTTCTAGACCAGCCTGGGAAACATACTGAGACCTCTGTCCCTACATACACACACACACAAAAAAGGCCAGGCATGGTGGCATGCCCACCATGGGGAGGACTGGGTACTGTCAGTGCAAGCTGGGAACATACTTCACAGTGTTTCCCTAACCCCTAAGAGCCAGCCACTGGCTTATCTGTTATCAATTCCCATGACCGTCTTCAGATGTTCTGAAGATGAATGAATGCACACATTCATTCAGTGAATGTTTATTGAGCCCCACCATGTGCCACACGCTGTAACCAAGGGACGGGGGCAGGTTGCAGGAGCGTCCCTGGGTGGGCGCTCACTGTTCCCTGATTGGATGTGTTTTTTCCAGGTCCTTGGGCTCCTACTTGCCCAAGAATGGGTAGGAGACCCTGGCAGTGTGGTGATAGTGTTCAAGTAAATATCAGACCCAAAGAGTTTTGCAGAAAAGTGATTAGGCAGAGAGAGAAAGAGAAGTAGGGGGGCAGAGAGAGAGGGAGCTCCCATGCTGTCCTGGGAGGGGATCCAGAGATGGAGTCCACACAGATAAGGGGAAGAGGGACTTTTAATCTGGGAGTTACTCCCGCCCCTTTCAAGTTCTTGTCCCATGAGATGAGTTCCCTCAAGCTTCTGCTGAAGTGATTGATCTTCGATGCTGATGTTGGATTGGCTGTCTAGCCCACAACAGAGCTCCTCCTCCCTTTTCATGGGCTTTTCTAAACAAAGGAAGCTCACCTGGGCAGTCTACCTTCCTGCATGCAGGAAAGTTAGACAAAGAACTCTAGGCTCCTGGATGGGGCGCTGGATAGAGGTATGGTGCTGGGAAGTTCTTGCCTTTGAAACCATGCCCCTTGTGGACCCGGGAAGAGAAGTTAACACAGTCCCTCAGTCCCTGCTCTGAACAGGGAAGTCCAACTGCTGTTGGGACACTGGCGTCAATCGCTTTTTAGCTACTTTCTGCTGAATTGGGGCATAGAAGGGGCCCTGCAGTTGAGGTTTTCTCCAAAGTGGAGTCTTATAGGGGTGCAGGTTGATCTAGAGGTCCACGAGCCAAGGATGTTGGGGTTCCAGTTGCAGGATTATTTGTGGCCTTATGGTTTTAATTCTAGAAGAAATGAATGTGACAAGAGATGAGAAGCCCAGAGGCCAACAAATATAGAACGGTTATAATCAGGCCTAGGAGAGGATAGAGCCAGGACAGCCAGTTGTTAAACAAGCTCCATGATTCGGTTTATTGAAGGTCTTTAGCCCTGTGTTTGATTGATCCCTGAGTTCTTTAAGACAACACTTAATTGGTTTACAAAGTAGCAGCATTTCTCCCTAGAAAAAGACAGGCTCTCTCTAGCAGATTTAGGGCCCTTCTACTTTGAAGAGCTGCAGCAGCTAAAGAGTTAAGCTGTTTCTGCAGAGTGAGCAGCTTCTGCAGAGAGAATTAGCAAACATTTTATGTTAGTACTTAACTCCAGAGATAGCTTATATTAAAACTGAGTAGAGGTAGTAACTTTTCTAATGCCAGTACCAAGTTTTCTTATTATTCCAGCTCCGCCTCCCCCCCCCCCACTATGAAAGGAATAATTGGAGTTTGAGAGATAGCAAAGTTAAGAGTGATAGTCCTGTTAATGCCAGGATGTACATTAGATTCATGAGCAGTTACTTTCCTGGGGATCTTGTCCGAAGAGCAGACATATATCCTCTAATGGCTCACAGGTGTATGAAGGGTCGTCTCCTGGAACTTCAGGCTGCAGAGTGGAGGGCCTATGATTTTCTTCGGAGGTGTCCAAGGCTTCAGTCAAGTGTGATGAATCCACGAGTCTATTCCCACCCCTCAACTGCCATTGGGATAGACAGAATAACTGAAAATCATCCTTCCCAAGATGGGCCTAGAGAGGGAGAGTCTGAGGGGAGAGACTTAACAAGCACCAAGTCTCCAGGGCAGAACAACTCTTTCCCTTTTTTCTTAGGGTGTCCTTCAGGTAAGGTTCTAAGAGCCTGTTGGTACTTAGCCAAGTAGGTTATGTCTTTTATTAGATCTGCTGTTTCCTTGTCTAATACAAGATAATTAGTAAGAAAGGGCTGTCCATAAAGCATCTCATAGGGGCTGAGTCATATTTTCTGAGGAGAATTTTGAGCCCTTAAGAGTGCTATTGGTAATAGAGAAGGCCATGAGAGGTGGGTTTCCTGCGCCAGTTTCTTTAGGTGTCTCTTAAGAATTTCATTCATCTTTTCCACTTTCCCTGAGGACTGAGGCCTTCAAGCACAGTGGAGATGATACTGTATTCTTAACACCCTGGATATTCCTTGGATCACTGCAGCTTTCAAGGCAGGGCCATTATTGCTTTGAAGACAGGGTGTCCAAATCTAGGGATTATTTCATTAATCAGGACTTTTATTACCTCTTGGGCTTTTTCTGTTCTACAGGGAAAGCCTCAATACAGTTCATGTAGATCTACACATACTAACAGATATTGATATCCCTGAGACTTAGGCATATGGGTAAAGTCCATTTGCCAGTCCTCACCTGGGTAATGACTGGCTCATTACCTAGGCGGAGCTTCGCAATGTACCAAATGATTATTTTTCTAGCATATTTCACATCCTTTGACTATTTGTTGGATAGCCTTGAAGAGACCTTTCTCTGTAAATACGGATTTGGCAATTCGATGTGTATTCTCTATACCCACATGGAAGGTTTGATGCAAAGTTTTAAGTACTTTCCACCGGCTGGCAGCAGATAGGAGTACTTTTCCCTCCTCAGTACTTAGCCATCCTGAAGGAAGAAGATTATGTCCCTGGGAGATTGCCCACTCTACCTCTTCTGATGAGTATTGAGGTTTAGTTGCCTGGAGAGGGTTTTCCCGTATTAAAGGTCCTTCTATAAATTCTTGTCTAGCTTCCCTTTTTGCTTCTAGGTCAGCTGGGCGATTGCCCTCTGCTTCATTCTCGTCTCCTTTCTGGTGACCTCGACAGTGTAAGACTGCTACCTCTTTCAGTTCTTGGACAGCTTGTAATCTAAAATTTCCTTATGATATTTAATGGGAGTTCCTGCCGAGGCTAGGAACTCTCTTTCCTTCCATATGGTAGCATGAGCATGCAGAACCAGGTAAGCATATTTGGAATCTGTGTACATGTTTATTCTCTTTCCTTTTCCTAATTTTAGAGCTCAAGTGAGGGCTACCAGTTCTGCCAGCTGAGCACTAGTTCCAGGAGGAAGGCAATTACTTTCAAGCACTGTTTGATCACTGACCACTGCATATCCTGCTTTTTTAACTCCATTTTCTATAAGTGAACTTCCATCAGTGTACAGGTTAAGGTCAAGATTGGCTAGAGGAGTTTCTAAGACATCCTCTCGAGCCACATAGTTCGAGCCACCTTAGGAAGAAAAGTAGCTGGGTTGAGGACTGCACATGTGTGCAGCTGAAGTAATTGAGCATTAAGGCCTGTTATTTGAGTAAGCAGTTGTCAGACAGACATAAGCCTTCCTTAGGGGCCAGAATTCCAGCTACATCCTGTGAAGTCCATACAGTTAGATCTTTCCCTTGCACTATTTAACAGCTTCTGAGAGCAGTATAGCCACCACAGCTACGACCTGCAAGCAGTGTGGCCAGCCTTTTGCTACTGCATCAATTTCCTTACTTAAGTATGCCACCAACTGTGGCGTGGTCCCCCAAGTCTGGGTGAGAACCCTCAGTGCCACTGCTGACTTTTTCGTAGCATATAGGGAGAAGTTGTTCCCTGTAGGAAGACAGAGCTGGAGCCTGCGGTAGTGCCTGCTTCAGAGTCCAAAAGGCTGCCTCAGCTGTAGGGTCCCATTGTATTAGATGGGTGTTAGCTTTTTGGGTTTCCTTAATCAGATTGTATAGGAGTTTTGCTGTTTCACCATATCTGGGAATCCACAATTGGCAGAAACCAGTTATTCCGAAGAATTCCCACAACTGTTTTAAAGTCTTTGGATGGGGGAAGGCCAGTATAGGTAGGAGACATTTTTTTCAAGGGGTCGAGTGCCCTTAGACAAGACAAGCCCTAGGTATTTTACCTCTTGCCTACAAAAGGCCAGTATGGGTTGGAGACATTTTTTATCAAGGGCCCGAGTGCCCTTAGACAAGACAAGCCCTAGATATTTTATCTCTTGCCTACAAAGTTGGGCTTTTGGTTTGGAAACCTTGTATCCACAGGCAGCAAGGAAGTTTAGGGAGTCATGGGTGGCCTGCTGACACCAGGTTTCGGAGTTTGCAGTTAAAAGTAAGTCATCCAGATACTGAATAACCAGAGTACTTGGATGTGAAAAGTTACTAAAGTCCTGGGCTAGAGCCTGGCTAAACAGGTAGGGACTATCTTGAAAGTCCTGGAGTAACACTGTCCAGGTGAGCTGAGAACTCTGGTCTAAAGAGTCTTCAAAGGGAACAGAAACTGGGAGTCAAGTTGTAATGGTACACAGGAGACATCCTTAAGGTTCAGGACTATAAACCATTGTGCCTTTCCTTGTATTTGAGAGGGCAAGGTGTAAGGGTTAGGTACAGCTGGGTATAAAGGGATCACAGCTTCATTAGTAAGCCTGCGATCTTGCACCAGCCTCCATTGTTGATTAGGTTTTTGTACTCTTAAAATTGGAGTATTACAAGGGCTGTTAAAGGACTTTACTAGAGCCTGAGCTTTTAAGTTCTTTACAATATCCTCTAGCCCCTTTTTGGCTCTGGTCTTAGGGGATACTGCCTTCGGTAAGGAAAAGAGGTGGGATCCTTTAGCCTTATTTGAATTGGGCATGCATTTTTTGCCGTTCCGAATTGTCCATCCATTGCCCAAACCTCAGGATTAATCCCTTCTTGAAACAATGGGCAGCAGAGAGGGATTATCCTGCTGAGGTTCATATAGATAATGGCTCCTGCTCTGGCTAACAGGCCCCGCCCTAGTAAGGGAGTGGGACTTTCTGGCATGATGAGGAAGGCATGGGAGAAGAGCATATTTCCCCAGTTACAGCTTAGGGGCTGGGAGAAATATCGGGAGACTGCTTGTCCTAGGACTCCTCAGTTACAGACTTGGAGAACAACTGTCTGGGGTGGGAGAGTAATATGGAAAAGGCTGCACAGTGTCCAGGAGGGGATCAACCTCCTGGCCCTCTATGGTCAGCTTTACCCAGGGCTCTGTGAGGGTGATGGCTTGTGCTGGCGCTTGCCCTGGGCACCCTCAGTCCTGCTGTTGGGTCATCTGGTTAGCCATCTCAGGCCCTGGGAACCTTCATGCCCTGGGACAGTGGGCAAGGACGAGGTGGTGGTCCATTTCCATGGGGACAATTCTTACAAAGTGTCTCATTGTGCCACAGTGGTAATAAGCTCTGCCAGACTGGCAGCTGACCCAAGCCTTTCCCTCCTTTGAGCCTCTTGGGTCTGCTTGCCTAAAGGCCATGACTAGGGCTGCAGCTTTTCTTTGGTCTCTCCTGTTCTGTTCTGCCTGTTCCTCCTTGTCTCTATTATAAAACACTGAGGTTGCTAGGTTACAATGATTCTAGACTCTGTTCTGGCCCCAGGGACAGCTTCCTCCAAATGGCAGCTGCCGATTGCATAATAAACTTGTCCTTTATATTAACTAACCTTCAATGGAGTCTGGCAATAGGGGAGTATACTTTCTTAAGGCCTCCCACAATCACTCAAGGAAGGTTGTTGGGTTTTCTTCCTTTCCCTGAGTTATGGTGGATAACGCTGCATAGTTCATGGGCTTCTTCCTAGTTTGTCTTAATCCCTCAAGTATGTAGGTTAAGAGGTGCCTATGACTCCAGGCCCCCTGTTCTGAGCTAGGATCCCAGCGAGGGTCCACGCTAGGGACTGCTTGTCTACCTGTAGGAAACCTATCCTTTTCCTTTGGCATCATTTGTTCATGTACTTGACAAAGGTACCAGGTGTCCCCAAACTCTTGAGCCGCTGCTAAAGCAGCCTCTCTCTCATTGCTGGTTAGGCTCTGACTAGGCAATAACATGGTATCTTTCTATTCTAATTCGAAGGACTGACCCAGGCCCTGCAGTATATCTATGTACTTCTCTGGGTCATCTGAAAACTTTCCTAAGTCCACGTTGATTTGCTTTAAGTCAGAAATTGAAAACGGCGTGTGCACCTTAGTTGAACCAAATTCTCCTCCTACTGCTTGTAGGGGGCAGAGTCTGGGCGTCCTAGAAGCCTGAGGTGCCTTGGCCGTCTCAGCCTCCCCTGGCTCCTTTTGAGTTATTGGAGCTGAGGAGGCCTGGTCAGCATTGGTGGAGGGAGGAGCCACAGGGAGTCCTAAATGTGGAGGCAGTCCTGAGAAGGGGTTAGTAGGGTATGGGGTATAAGCTTTATATAACTGAGGACTATTCCTTAGGGAAAAGAAAACTTGCATATAGGGAACCTCAAACCATTTACCTTTGCTCTTACAAAACAGGCCTAATTGTTGAATGGTGTCATAATCTATACTTCCCTTAGGAGGCCATATTTTTCCACTTGGCACAGGGTATTTCAGCCACGCTGTTTGGCAGAGAAAAATGAGCTGCTGCTTCTTCAAAGATCATGTGTCAAATTGGTCCCAGTTCTCCAGGATGCATTTTAAAGGAGACTTTATCTTGGGAAGCATAGCACCCATCTGAAATCGAACATAGGAATGCCCACATCCCTGGTTATTAATTGCAATCACTACCTCTGGGGCATCCCCCAGTTACTGGTGCAAGCCTGGGGTGTCCCCCAGTTATAGCACCTCATAATTTCCTTATGCCCAAGATGCGTGATCTTTTGGGGGACTCCCATGTGCTGGGGTTAATCACACTTACCAGTGTCATGTATACTCACACTCACTGTCTACATGCCTTCATTGACCACCATAAAGACATGGGCTGCTGGGTGCTTTGTACCAGTGAGTCCCCGAACCAGGCCAGTGAGGCTTGGGTGATGGATACCAATATTCCCCAGTAACAGTTCCATTAATATAGGCTGGATTATAAAGCTGCCCTAGAGTATAAACTTCTAGGGGTGACCTCTGAACACAACAGTCCAAAGAAGCCTGGATGGCTGAATGGCTGAGGCTGAAACAATGCCCTCAGGACCCGGGCCTCCTCCCCGACCCCACTTTCCATTATAGGAAAATGACCTAGAGTTGTGGGGCCTGTAATTTACTCTTTGAGCCTAGGACCCAGTTTGACTATGGTCTACTAGATGGAGAAGTTCTGTCCTAGGAAGAGCCATTCCTAAGCAAGATAAATTGTACATTGTTAGATTCTGGCACCACTCAGTTGCATTTGGAAATTTGTGGGTAACAAAAAACACAATATCCTATAGCCTCCAGCTTCTGGACTCCTGAAAAAGTTCCCCATTTAAGCACCATTCAAGCCTGACCCTACTGGGGATTTGAATTGGCGACCTTGCAGCTGCCAGCCCTACACCTTAATGACTGCACTAGTTAGCCACTCTTGTGCTAGGGGGCTCCTGGGAAGAAGTCTGCCTTACAAAAATCTGGACCCAGGAGGTGTAGGTCTGAAAGTAAAAACTGCTTGCCACTGTGAGTTTGAAAGCCAGGTATGTTCCACGCAGGCAGAGCTGTTTGCAGCCTTTGCTGTGCATGTGGCCCAGGGAAAATGGGCCTTGGGCTGTTCCCTTAAGAATTACCAGAATGAAAAATGCTATGCCCAATGCAGGGGGCGAGGGGACCCAGCCTGTGCTTGGATGCCAAGAGGGCTCTCCCAGCTCAGCAAGGCCCTGTGCTTCCAAGGCAGGCTCAGCGCCGCATGTACATTTAAATTATGGCAGCCAGCCCATGCTATGGAAAGGATAGGCTAGACTTGCATCTGGGATTGTGAGTGCCTGCCCCAGCTGTGCCCAGAGCACACAGCACAGCAGTTCCCATGGGCTCAGTCCATGGCTGGGACATGAAGTGCTGGCGAGTGAGCAGGGCCAGGTACTCTGGGTCTGCAGACCACACAGGGGAGCACTCTCCCATGCCATGGCGGGTGCCTGGCTGCGGTACCCGCACACTGCTGTGTACTACACCACCCACCAAGCTGGGACCACAAGCCATGGAGCCCACTCTGAGTGCTGCTCACCACCAGCCTCATGCAGGCCTGGGGAAGCACTCCTGTGCTGTGGCAAGGGTGCCAACGGGGGGGGCACTTGGGGGCAGGAGCCCCCAGGCCTAGCCTGGCTGCATCCAGAGAAACGAGAGAGAGAGGGAGGGAGCAGGTTTGGAGAAAGTCAGGTGCAGCACCATTTAATGTGGCTGGGCCGCTTTATTTAGAGGCTGGGTGGAGCCTGCAAAGGTGATTCTCAGCGTCTGGCCCAACAGCACCTGCACCTGCAGCTGCTGCTCCCATGGTGCCAGGTCCCACACGGACCCAGCAGTTCTCCTTACCGATTTAACAGAAGCGATAGGACAGAGTTAAGAAAATGAGAAGGGTCCGATTGCACTCACCACTCTGAAGTAACAGTCTCTTATGCCCTTCTCTCCTGGCTGGCTCACCAGAGATGTAACTGGGGGATGGGAGCAGGTTGCAGGAGCACCCCTGGGTGGGCACTCACTGTTCCCTGACTGGATGTGTTTTTTCCAGGTCCTTGGGCTTTCACTCACCCAAAAACAGGTAGGAGACCCTGGCAGTGTGGTGATAGTGTTCAAGTAAATATCAGACCCAAAGAGTTTTGCAGAAAAGTGATTTATTAGACAGAGAGAGAGAGGGAGCTCCCATGCTGTCTTGGGAGGGGATCCAGAGATGGAGTCTGCACAGATTAGGGGAAGGGGACTTTTAATCTGGGAGTTACTCCCACCCCATTCAAGTTCTTGTCCCATGAGAGGAGTTCTCTCAAACTTCCACTGGAGTAATTGATCTTCAACTCTGATGTCGGATTGGCTGTGTGGCCCACAACAGAGCTCCTCCTTCCAGGGCTTTTCATGGGCTTTTCTAAACAAAGGAAGCTTACCTGGGCAGTCTACCTTCCAGCACACAGGAAAGTTAGACAAAGAACTCTAGGCTCCCAGATGGGGTGGGAGTGGATAGAGGTATGGTGCTGGGAAATTCTTGCCTTTGAATCCACACCACTTGTGGACCCAGGAAGAGAAGTTAACAGTCCCTGAATGCTATTCCCAAAACTGGGAACAAGGCAGTAGGAACCCCTGAACCATGGAGGTTGCATTCTGGTGGACGGAGACAGGCAAATTGCCTATAGTTGAATGGAAAATAGGTCATCACAAGCTGGAGGATGCAAATAGAACAGCAAGATGCGACAGCAGTGATAGGGCACTCCCTTTGTGCTGGATGGTTGGGGAAGGCCTTGAGAAAATGACACTTTCCCTGACTGACCAGAAGCAGCCAGCCAAACAAAGGCTTGGGAAGCCTCATTTCCATCACAGAGCAGATGGCCAGCAGACAGCTCTGGAGCAACGACCAGGGTGGCATGTCCAGAAGCAGAGAGGAGGCAGGTGTGGCTGGGACCATGAGCAACAAGAGGTGGAGTTGTAAGAGAGGAGGCTGAAAGGGAGTCAGAGCAGGTCGTGGAGGGCATGGCCCCTAAGTTCAGATCTCTCTCACCCACCTCAGGAGCACCAGGGAAGAGGCCTTAAGCCAAGTCGTCTTCTGCAGGCTCTCTCTGTGGTCTAGTCTGGTTTGACAGGCCAGAGGCTCCCAGCTGGCCAAGAGGGCTCAGCTTCCCCACAGGGCAAGACACCAATCCCTAAATCCAAGTGAGTTGCCCCTGTTCTGACATTGCTGCTCCCCAGACACTTTCCTCTCCTTGATACCTACCTGATTTCCAGCCCTTGGTGAGACTCCAAGCCTCCAGCTCCCAGAATCACCCTTCATTTTAATGCTCAAATACCCCAGCTGAGTCTCCACTGTTTCTCTCTAGCCTTTAGTTGGTTTCTTCCTACTATTTGTCTCTGCAGTGGCCTAAGTAATGGTCTTTTATGCATCTCATGATTCCAGATGATGCTTACCATTTCTGCTCCCCGCTGCACTCCAGGCTTCTCTACGGCCATCTTTAGAGACCTTCAGCTGCTTTGCCACCATCTTCTCCCTGCCCTATCCCCCCATCCTATCCCAAGCACGGACACAGCCCCTTTCCCCATTTCCCAAAAGCATGCAAATGTCAGACTGTCGCATTTAACGAAGATTTCCTAAGGGCTGGGGATAACACGAGTGAATTAGACAATGCAAATAATCAAAATTGAAAATTCTGTAGCCAGGGAAAGAAACATCCATCTAATACCATAATTGTCTCTGCCAATAGGAAACTGCCTATGGGCAACACATTTTACATTGTTAGGCAGAATAACACAGCCGCTCATTCTGAGACAGGACCTGGGCATTCCCTTTAATAACCTAAGGTGTCTGATACCTCCCCAAAGAGCTGTTTCCGCAGAGCCCCAGCACGCTGTCTTGCAGGTGGTTTCTTCACTAGGATGCCAGGCTGAAAAGATGTGTGAAGCTAAAGTCAGCTTGAAGTTGGCTTTCTCTCCACTCACCAAGTGGTGAGTTTCCCTGAAGGAGGCTTCTGTTTCTAAGTCACGCAAAGGCCCAGTGCTAACAGAATGTCTAAGAGAGACATGCCATGGCCTGCTATCAGTACAGTTTATAGAGGACAGCAGTGACACAAATGAGAGAAAATGAATTAGGCTAGTAGGTTTTGTTTTAACATTGTGAGTATCTTTGAGATTAAAAGCTAATAGTTGGAATAGTGCAAAAACTGTTACTAATAACATCAATAAAAGCCTCTATTCCTGTGTCAGTTTGCTGAGAATGATGGCTTCCAGGTTCATCCATATCCCTACAAAGGATGCAAACTCATCGTTTTTGATGGCTGCATAATATTCCATGGTGTATATGTGCCACATTTTCGCTGTCCAGTCTATCATCGATGGGCATTTGGGTTGGTTCCAGGTCTTTGCTATTGTAAACTGTGCTGCAATGAACATTCGTGTGCATGTGTCCTTATAGTAGAATGATTTATACACAGGAACAGAAAACCAAACACCGCATATTCTCTCACTCATAGACGGGTGTTGAACAATGAGAACACATGGACACAGGGAGGGGAGCATCTCACACTGGGGTCTGTTGGGGGGAAAAAGGGGAGGGACAGCAGGGGGTGGGGAGTTGGGGAGGGATAGCATGGGGAGAAATAACAGATACAGGTGATGGGGAGGAAGGCAGCAAATCACACTGCCATGTGTGTACCTATG
>PVKV010016412.1:0-29373 GCA_004027835.1 Alouatta palliata
AGGGCCGGGCGCAGTGGCTCACGCCTGTAATCCCAGCAGTCTGGGAGGCTGAGGTGGGCGGATCACCTGAGGTCAGGAGTTCAAGACCAGCTTGGCCAACATGGTGAAACCCCATCACTACAAAAATAAAAAATGTATCTGCGCATGATGGTGGGCGCCTGTAATCCCAGCTACCCGGGAGAATGAGGCAAGAGAATCACTTGAACCCAGGAGGCGAAGGCTGCAGTGAGCTGTGATCACACCACTGCACTCCAGCCTGGGTGACAGAGCAAGACTCCATCTCAAAAAAAAAAAAAAAAAAAAAAAAGAGAAGAACTTACAGAATATTGTCTCTCCAGGTAGGAGTGGGAGGTGTGACCTTAAACATCCCTGCAGTAGGAAGATATCATAGGGAAAACCACCCTAAGAGAATCTTGTGTGTACAAGGTTAAAACCCTAAGGTTCAGCATGTGGCAGGCAAGTGAATATATATTTTGGAGCTTACTCATATTTGGATTTGTCCTATATTAATGGAGAAGGATGTCACTGTGTTCTTGGGCCCCTCTCTCATTGGCTCATTGTCTCTCCTGTCCAGGAAGAGGAAGGAAGAGATTTGGTTGAGGGGACTTATCTCTAACAACAGCCTCTTGTTGATCTTCCCAGATAAGACCCCCGCACCCCCTGCCACCCTGGGCCGGACCCCTCTCTACAGCTAGGAGCCAATGGCAGAAGACAAAACCAAACCCAGTGAGCTGGACCAAGAGAAATATGATGCTGATGACAACGTGAAGATCGTCTGCCTGGGAGATAGCGCAGTGGGCAAATCCAAATATGTTGGGAGATTAGGGAAGAAAGACCAGGCCCAGAGAGGGTCTGGGTCATTTAAAAAGTCCTCCATCAGCCTGGCCAACATGGCAAGACCCCATCTCTACTAAAAATACAAAACTTAGCCGGGCATGGTGGTGCACGCCTATAATCCCAGATACATGGGAGTCTGAGACAGAATTGCTTGAACCTGGGAGGCAGGAGGTTGCAGTGAGCCAAGATTGCATCACTGCATTCCAGCCTAGGCAAGAGAGTGAGACTCCATCTCAAAAAAAAAAAGCCTCCAGAGGCAGAGGAGCATGGCTTCTCAGGGCTGGTGAAGGAGCAGTCTCGGCTGGAGCCCAGGTGTTCATGGGGGAACGAGGGGAATCACTTGCACAGTTGTGTGTGTTGCAGGGACAGGGGCAGGTCATAAGGACTGAGGAATTTCAGTGTTCCCTCTGAGCGCTGTGAGAAGGTGTGGCGCAGTTGAGGACATTGTATGTGGTATGTGGGCTGAGGGATTGCAAGGGCAGGGAGTGGCAATGGAAAAAGAAAAGTGACTATGCAACCGTGACAGATTGGTAAAGGTGGTAAAGACACTTTCTTGGAGGGACTCTCTGAGATGGAGAAAACTGGGCAGAACTGATGATTAACTATAATCATTGTAAAGATTGGTGTATAATTTTAAAAAGCCAATTGCAGTTGGGGTTAGGGTTCTTGTGGTTAGGGTTAGGGTAGGCGTTAGGATTAGATGTTTAGGGTTAGGGTAGAGTTAGGGTTAGTGGTTAGGGTTAGGGTTTAAGGGTTGGGGTTGAGGTTGAGGTTGAGGTTAGGGTTAGGGTTACAGGCGTGAGCCATGTGCCCGGCCGGGAAATGGCTTTTGAACGGAAGGAACAGCCTTCCTGGTCTGTGTTTCCCTGTGCAAACACAAGAGTAATTGTTTGTGCAGCATTGTGCTGAGATGGAAATAACAGATTTGAGAGCTTCACATGGGTGGTCTGTGTACTCTAGTGATATGAGCTGTTTTGTTATGACAGGTTTGTTTTGCTTATTCCTAGGTTCCAGACTTGACCTGGAAACTGTGTGGTTGTATTATGAAAGGGGAAACGGAAGCCTTAAGTGGCTTCCAGGTTGTCAGCCTTAGGGTGATAAAGTTTGGAACAACAGGCCGGGTGTGGTAGCTCATGCATATAATCTCAGCACTTTGGGAGGCTGAGGCAGGCGGATCACCTGAGGTTGGGAGTTCAAGATCAGCCTGATCAACATGGATAAAGCCAATCTCTACTAATAATACAAAAATTAGCTGGGCGTGCTGGCACATGCCTGTAATCCCAGCTACTCAAGAGGCTGAAGCACGAGAATCACTTGAACCCAGAAGGCAGAGGTTGCGGTGAGCCGAGATGATGCCATTGCACTCCAGCCTGAGCAACATGAGTGAATGTCTCAAAAAAAAAAAAAAAATAGTTTATGCCATCTGACCACTTTGCCTGTTCTGCTTACAGACTTCATGGAGCGATTTCTCATGGACGGATTGTATCCTTCAAGATTTGAAATACCCTTGTTCCTGCGGGTCTTCCCATGCTTGTGTATCTGTGCCCCACTGCCCACCCCTTTGTATTAGCAGCCCAGGAAGGAGGATTGGGTAAGTGAATGCACAGGTTTTGTTCCGCACTGGTTTCTTGCAGATTGACCCACATGGCATTGCAAATCACTGCTGTATATTTTGGAGCTTACTCATATTTGGATTTGTCTTAATGGCTAATAGCACGTGGTCTGGATTCAAACCCCATCTCTTCCTCCTCCTTGGTAGCTCCTGACACTGGGCAAGTCATTTAACCTCTCTACCTCAAAGCTTGGGCCCCCTACTATTGAACAAATCTCTGATACGAATGAACTTTATAAAACAGGGGCTGCCAGCCCCACCTTCCTCCCATGAACTGTTATATTGTATAGGTTTGGAGTGAGTTCATCCCTCTTATTGGGAGATTTTTTAAACAGCTTCCCAAGTGGATCCACTGAGAACCACATGTGAGAAGAGCCCCTGGAGCCTGCTGCTCCTTGTCCTAGGCTCGGCACCCCAAGGCTCAGTTGTCTTAAGATCTGAGTATGTCTTACTCTACCTTGTACCAGGTGCTTCTGTACACCCAGCCCACCTGCGTCACTTGGCTCTGCTGGTTACACCGTCTGGCATCTTGCAGCCTCAGAAGGTATTAATCCCTAGAGTGTAACCATTTTTCTCAGGGTTTCACACATAGGCAGACTCCAAATTGATAGACAGCATGCCAGCTGTATGGCTTGTGGGAGTTTTTTTCCCCTGGAATGGTCATGTTGCTACCTAGTGTTAGGGTTTCCTTTCTAGCATGCAAAAGCTCCATCCTTGATGGAGTTGGGGCATCCACATTGCATTTTCCAACTGCATGATGCCATTTATGACACTTGTCTGTAAAATCCTGTTCTGTGTTTTACCTCAGACTTCGATGGCCAGGACACACTCACATACCCTCCCACCCCTAACCCTTCCATGGAGCCTGAACCAGTGATATGTGAAGCTCATCCTCTGCAACATTCATTTGATTTAAAATGCCAATAACTCCAAAGAGAAGAGGAAGGAGAGGATCCATTTCATCAAACCAAACACCCCTGCTCCCCACTTCTTCCTTACCTCCCCTTTTATTGGTTTTTGCTCCTTAACCTAATGCAGTCAGCCACAGCAGCTGTCCACGTATGCCCTGACCCTGTACAAGCACACAGCCATGGTAGATGGCAAAACCATCCTTGTGGGTAAGCAGCACAGGACCAAGCCATGCTGACCCTCAGGAAAGAGGAAATGGGTGAGGAGGGGAGGTGAGGGAATGTTCATAAGGAGAGAATCCAGAGGAAGAAAATGAGACCCCAGGCAGGGACAAGGGGTGGCAGAGAGAACCCAGAGAGCCAGAAGCCAGGAGGCCATGGAGGGTGGAAGGAGGCATACAGGGGCCAAGTGCCAGCCCTCCCACCTGGTGTCCAGGCCAGCACGGGTGTGCAGGACAGGGTTCAGGAGTAGAAGTCAGGAGGCTGTACCTATCAGAGGGAAGAAGAACATAAGAGGCCTTCAACAAGGCAGTAGTTTTCCTAGCTTTATTAATACTTAAGGAAGTGACAATTAAAACAATATTGAAATATCTTTGCCTGCCTGATATGAAAGATTGAAAGGACTAATAATAGGCTGGACATGGTGGCTCATGCCTATAATCCCAGCCCTTTGGGAGGCTGAAGTGAGCAGAATACTTGAGGCCAGGAGCTCAAAACAAGCCTGGCCAACATGGGGAAACCCCATCTCCTCTAAAAATACAAAAAAAATTAGTTGAGCGTGGTGGCTCGCACCTGTGGTCCCAGCTACTTGGGAGGCTGAGGTACAAGAATAGCTTGAACCCATGAATCGGAGGTTGCAGTGAGCTGACTGCACCACTGCACTCCAGCCTAGGAGACAGAGCGAGGACCTGTCTCAAAAAAAAAAAAAAAAAAGATATTTACTGCTGGTGAAGGCTACAGGCACTCTCTTGGTAACCCTAAACCCTGACTCTGACCCTGACCTCATCATACCCTTCCCCGCAATCCCTCAGGTATGTTTCCTTTCTGCTAATTTTTATCCTCCAACCTTCTAAGCCTTAATACTATAAATACTAAACCAACCTATACCGATACCCAATCCCATCCCCAATTTAATAATACACTAGGACTTGACATCACAAGAACAGAAAGGTATACAGATCAATGTCTAGTATAATTATTCAATTAATAATGCTCAATAAAAGAATTGTAATTTTATATTAGCACGTTTTTAAAGGATTACACACCATGATAATTAAATCCTTTTCTCAGAAAATCAAGCTGTTTTTGCATACTAAAACCATCCCTGCAAATTAACATCAAATAAATAGAATGAAGAAAAAGCCCACATACTAATCTTAACAGATGCAGGAAGTACTTTCAACAAAGTCAATATAATTTCATCATAAAAACACCCAAAAACTAGGGATATGAATTTTCAAAACACAACCGTTGGGCCTTTAGCACTATGTCCATTGTTAGGGCCGGATGCTTTACTACTAAGATCAAAACCAAGGCACCAATGCTCATTTTCATCATTGTATTCAACACTGTACTGGAAGTTCCATGCAGAACAAATAGGAAAGAAAAAGAAGTAAAGAGCATTCATATGTGTAAGGAAGCAGTAAAACTGTCATAGATCACGTGATCTATGGTACAGAAAATCATGAGGAACCCCCCCAAAATATTATTAAAACTAGTAAATAGATTCAGCAAAGTTACAACACAAAATGTCAACATACAATAATATGCTGTTTTTCTAGACACTAGCAACAAACAACATGAGAATGTAATTAAGAAAACAATTCCAGGCTGGGGGTGGGGGCTCACACCTGTAATACCAGGACTTTGAGAGGGTGAGGTGGGAGGATCTTTTGAACCCAGGAGTTTCAGGCCAGTATGGGCAACACAGGGAAACCCTCTCTCTACAAATAATTTAATAATTATCTAGGTGTGGTGGTGCATATCCGTACTCTTAAGTTACTTGGGAGACACAGGAGGGAGTATTGCTTGAGCCCAGGAGGCTGAGGCTGCAATAAACCGTGTTCGCACCACTGCACTACAACCTGGGCAACAGAGCGAAACCATGCCTCAAAAAACAACAATAAAAAAAGACAGATAAGAAAAAGAAATTCCATTTTTAAAAATCAGCAGGCTGGACATGGTAGCTGACACCTGTAATCCCAGTGCTTTGGGAGGCCAAGAGGGTAGTATCATTTGAGGCCAGCAGTCTGAGGTCAGCCTAGGCAAGACAGCAAGACCCCAACTGTACAAAAAATCAAAAAATTAGCCAGGTGTGGTGGTGCACACCTGTAGTCCCAGCTACTTGGGAGGCTGAGGTGGAAGGATCACTGGAGCCCGGGAGATAGAGGCTGCAGTGAGCCATGATCATGCCACCGCAATCCAGCCTGGGAAACAGAGTGAGACCCTATCTCAAAAAAAGAAATTGCTCATATAAATATGAGTTTATTTCTGGACTCAAAATTCAGTTCCATTTATCTCTACATGCATCCTTATGCCAGAATCATGTTGTTTTTATTACTGTTGCTTTGTAGTAAGATCTGAAATTTGCAAATGTGAGCTTATGAGTTTTTTTTTTTTTTTGACATTATTTTGGCTATTCTGCATCCCTTGAAATTTCATATACATTATAGGATCAGCTTGTGGATTTCTGCCAAAAGGACTTTGGGATTTTAATAGGAATTGCAATGAATTTGTAAATGGCTTTGTGTAATATTGCCATATCAAAAATTGTTAAGTCTTCTAGTTTATGAACATGAGGTTTCTTTACATTTATGTATGCTTTCTTGAATTTAAGCAATGTTTTGAAATTTTCCATGTACATGTCTTGTACCTTGGTTAAATTTATTCCAAAGAATATGATTACTGTTGATTGTTTTTTGAAAGACTCTCACACTGTCGCCTGGGCTGGAATGCAGTGGCACAGTCCTAGCTCTACAGCCTCAATTTCCTGGGCTCAAAAGATTCTCCCACCTCAGCCTCTAGAATAACTGGAACTACATATGCATGCCACCATGACTAGTTAGCTTTTCAATATTTTTGTAGGGATGGTGTCTGGCTATGTTGCCCAGCTTTCATTCTAAAATTTTTAAAAATTGTAAAATTTGTGTCATGAATAAGGCATAAATACTGTGATGGTTAATTTTTTTTTTTTTTCAAGGAGTCTTGCTCTGTCACCCAGGCTGGAGTGCAATGGCACAATCTTGGCTCACTGCAACTTCCGCCTCCTGGATTCAAGCGATTCTCTTGCCTTAGCCTCCCAGGTAGCTGGGATTCCAGGTGCACGCCACCAGCCACCACACTTGCCTTATTTTTTGTATTTTTAGTAGAGATGGTTTCACCACGTTGGCCAGGCTGGTCTCAAACTCCTGACCTCATAATCCACCCACCTCGGCCTCCCAAAGTGCTAGGATTACAGGCATGAGCCACTGTTCCCGGCCTGTGATGGTTAATTTTAGGTGTAAACTTTACTGGATTAAGGGATACACAGCTATTAAAGCACTATGTCTAGGTATGTCTGTGAGGGTATTTTTAGAAGACATGTCATACTGGTATGACATATCATGGCATATTGCAATACTGATATGACACCCACAAGAGTGCTGTGACACCTGTAAGACTGATGGGACATCCACAATACTGATGATACCTGCAAGACTGCTATGACCCCCCATAAGACTGATGTGACGCCTGCAATACAGATATGACATCCATAAGACATGGCACCACAAAATTCATATGACACTCCTGAGACTCAGATATGACACCTGTAAGACTGATATGATGCCCATAAGACTGATGTGACACCCACTATAGTGATATGGTCCCCATAAGACTGATGGGGTACCCGCAATACTGATATGACACCTACACCAATATGACACCTGCAATACAAATATGATACACACAATACTGATATGACACCCACAATACTGCTAAGACACCCCTAAGACTCATATGACACCTCTAATACTGATGATACCGTAAGACTGATATGACATCTACAATATTGATAGAGCATTCAGATTCTCACCAGGGCTCTTGGTACACAGCTTCCACTGACCTGAATTTGGATGGGGTTTGGCCTCTATAATGAAGTTTGATGTTGTTTCTGCTTTACTGACATGGCATTGATGTGGTTGTTTATAATTTCTTTTCCAGTAATTTCATACTTCTAGGAATCTTGCAATAGCAGTGCAAAGTGTAACATCTCTTCTCTTAGATTCCCCAGCAGTTACTGCAACTCCACACAAAATACTCCAATGTATTTAACCAAAGAAAGCCAGCCTCCCACCTAACCACCACATAACTCCCAAATCAGGAAAAACAAGGCTTCTACCTGACAGTCCAATCCACAGACCCATTTCACTTCACTGCCTGCCCCAACTGGTAGAAAAAAATGTCTCTTTCCATTTGGATTCAGTTTTCTTTTTTTCTGAAATGTTCCTGAGCTGTCCCTCACCTTTACCTCTTTTACAGATGACTCCAAGCTGGGTCTGCCCCGTGTTTCCTCCTGAGCAGATGCAGACCCTGCATTCCCAGCAGAAACACCCCAGCCTGATGCTGGGCTTTCCTCAGTGCACCCCACCAGAAGGCGCACAAATCCACCTGCCCACCACTGGTGGTCCCAACTTGATAATACGAAAATACTCATTTACAAACAAAAGGTTCATCGTGTCACTCTCTGATTTAACTTTTCCAATGGGTTCCCACTTGGCCTTAGAACAAGGACCACAGGACTGACCATGACCTCCACACACCGTATGCTCCTGCATGTTGCCCTTTCCCAGGCAATCAACCCCAACTGCCTACAGTCTCATCTGCTCTCACGTTCCCCCAAACCATTGACCCAATGTCCGCCCTTATCAAATATGTCTAAGACACTGTCCAGCCAAATCCTTAAAGTCAGAGCAGTTATGATAGCTAACAAGTTAATATTGTGGTTTTTCTAAAAACAAAAATGTATTTATTTGCTACATAATCTGCAAGAATCACCCTCAATTTGTAGATCAAAGAAATAATAGTTTAATAGAACAAAAATCCATATATAAGATAATTAGTAAAGAAAAACAAAGTCTCAGTGTTGAATGAAAAACAAATGGCAAAACTAATTACTGAAACTTAAAAAGAACACGCTGGGCTGAGTGTGGTGGTTCATGCCTGTAGTCCCAGCTACTGGGGGGGCTGAGGTGGGAGGATGGCTTGAGCCCAGGAAGATGCACTAAGCCAAGATGGTGCCACTGAACTCCAGGCTGGGCAATAGAGCCAAACCTTAAAAACAGTCCCCTCCTGAATCTCTTCAGGGAGCCAGACAGAATTCTCTCTCTTCTGCTGCCTCCCTTGTGTTTGAATATAAAACACAAAAATAAAAGCTTTGTGGAATAAATTTAACCAAGCTAAACAAAACACTTAAACAAAAGCTTTGTCTGGGAAACTTGCTCAGCCTCATCTCAATTTCTATTACCGGAGAGCCAAGAAACTCTGGTCAGTAACAATACCACTGACAGCTGGGTCCTGCAAGAGGTATTGTATTAAGTAGAAATTAATTTAAAGTCATTAAAGATTGTCATTGGGTCATGAGAAATTGTCAAATATAACAATTCTCTCAATTGAAAAGATAAACTAAGAAGTATATTTTAAAAATATTATTGATGGAAACAAATCGAGATACACAGGATTAAGAATTCTTTTGAAGACTAGAAAGAAATTAGAATTCAAATAAGAAAAATTTTTTGAATCAAACGGGAAACCTTGAGAAAATGGGTGATTTCATAGTAAAAATACATGCCAACAAAATGGACTTTAAAGGAAAATTTAAATAGGTGATCACTTGAGGCCAGGAGTTCAAGACAAACCTGGCTAGCATGGCAAAACCTCGTCTCTACTAAAAATACAAAAATTAGCCAGGCGTGGTGGTACATGCCTGTAATCCCAGCTACTCGGGAGGCTGAGGCAGGAGAATCGCTTGAACCTGGGAGGCAGAGGTTGTAGTGAGCTGAGATGATGCCACTGCACTCCAGCCTGGTCAACAGAGGAAGACTCCATCTCAAAAAACAGACAGACAGAAAGAAAGAAAGGAAAAATACACAGATGGCAAACAAGCATCCAGAATCATGCTCAATAGCACTTGTCATGAGGGAAAAGCAAATTAATGTAACAATGAGAACCACTGAACATCTACTAAAATGGCTAAAATTTAAATACTCGGGAGGCTGAGGCATGAGAATTGTTTGAGCCCAGGAAGCGGAGGTTGCCGTGAGCGGAGATTGTGCCACCACTGCACTCCAGCCTGGACGACGGAGGGAGGAAGAAAAGGAACCCAGGCCGGGCGCAGTGGCTCACGCCTGCAATCCCAGCACTTTGGGAAGCCGAGGTGGGTAGATCACTTGAGGTCAGGAGTTCGAGACCAGCCTGGCCAACACAGTGAAACCCCTCTCTACCAAAAATACAAAAATTAGCTGAGCATGGTAGCAAGTGCCTGTAGTCCCAGCTATTCGGGAGGCTGAGGCAGGAGAATCGCTTAAACACTCGGGAGGCGGAGATTGCAGTGAGCTGAGACCTGGCTACTGCATCCAGCCTGGGCGACACAGCGGGAGTCTGTCTAAAAAAGAAATGGAAAAAAAGACCCCAGGGCCACACAGGTTTGCAGCTTAGTGTTAACTAGCGTTATGTGCCTCCTTTTCTGTTTTGCTGTGTTGTTTCCACTACGTTAATAAACAAGCGGTTCCAACACCAAGCGCTGATCCCGGGCGCCTGCCCCTACCAGGCCCTCCCGACCGCCCAGCGGCGTCCCCGCATTCCTCCTCTCCCGGTAGCAGGACATCTCCCCAGACACACACTCGCATCCATAACCGCATCTTGGCCTGCGTGGCAGTGACCGGCCAAGCCTCCAAGAACTGACGCTCCGACAAAGTGAGGTCCTCTACAAACGGCCCAACGGGCACCGCGGCAGTGCTCCCTCCGCCGCGCTCAGCGGGGACGGGAAGCCTTTTCCTCACCTTCGCCGCGGCGGCCCCAGGCGTCCCGCAGCTGCAGCAGCGTCTCCCTGGCCTCACCTTGGACGCAGCCCCAGGTGTCCCCATGTGTTTCGAAGCCGGCCTCTCCCAAGCGGGTCCTGATGAGAGGAAGCTCAGAACTCACACCAGACGCCCAGGACGCCGCGGTGCGGGTGAGGCGCGGTGCGCGCGCGGCCGTTCGGTTTGGCAAGGGCCGGGCGCCCACTTGCGGCAGCCCTGGGGAATCTCTGAAAATCCGCTTCTGGATTTTTCCAGGCCGCGATTTTGGAAATTTCAAATGAAATTGAATCCGCCGTCCCATGCCTCGATCGGAACGCATGGAGGTAGCAAGCAAAGAAAATGATCAGTTCACGCCTGTAATCCCAGCACTTTGAGAGGCCAAGGCGGGTGGATCACTTGAGGTCAGGAGTTCGAGACCAGCCTGGCTAACATGGCACAACCTCCTCTCTGCTAAAAATACTAAAGTTAGCTGGGCATGGTGGCACGTGCCAGTAATCTCACCTACTCGGCAAGCTAAGGCAGGAGAATTGCTTGAACCCGCGAGGCGGAGATTGCAGTGAGCCAAGATCCTGTCACTGCACTCCAGCCTGGGTGACAGAGCCAGACTCCGTCTCCAAAAAAAAAAAAAAAAAGATGGTCAGTAGATGAAACTTAATTGATTTTCTTTCTTTTCTTTTTAAGAGAGAGGGTCTCACTCTGTTGCCCATGCTGGAGTGCAGTGGCATAATCACAGCTCCCAGGTTCAGCCTCCAGCTCCCGGGTTCTAAGAGATTCTTCAGCCTTAGCCTCCCAATGCACTGGGATTACAGGTGTGCACCACCACACCCGGCACCATCTGATTTTCTTTTATTTATTTATTTTATTTTTTTAGGGGTGGGGCAGGTCTAGCTATGTTGCCCATGCTGGTCTAGAACTTCCAAGCTCCAGTGATACTACCAACTAGGCCTTCCAAAGTGCTAGGAGGTGTAATCCTAGCCACCACGCACTGCCTGATTTTCTATCAGCAACAATGTATAGGAATAACTTGAACTTGAAATTTTTTAAAAATACCATTTACAATAGCACCCCCACAAGTGAATTTATAGGCATAAATCTAACAAAATACATACAAACATGCATTCAGAAAATGCATATTGGATGGATCATGGATCATGGTTGAGAAGAATAAAAAAATATATAAATGAATGCAAATACTCCTTGTTTAGGAGCAGTACACTCATTAATGTTAGCTTTACCACAAAGCTAAAGTAATGAAGACAGTGATATTGGGGAAGGAATGGACAAACAGATAAACAGAACACAATACAGAACCCAAAAACCCGAGTAAATACAGTCAACTTATTTTGTCAAAGGGGCAAAAGCAATTCATTGGGGAAATAAAAGTCTGTTCCACAAATGGTGACAGAGCAATCGGAAACCATAGGGAAAAAAATGAACATAGACAAAAACTTCATAGCTCATCCCAAAAAACACTCAGTCTGTAGACTTAAATTTTCAAATATAAAATTGTAAAAGTTACAGAAGAAAATCCACATGACTTTGGGTTGGTGATGACTTCTTAGATACAATATCAAAAGCCAGTCCATAAAAGAAAGAAATGATAATGTGGACTTCATTAAAATTTAAAATGACTACTCTGTGAAATATCTTAAGAGAATCAAAAAACAAGCCACAGACTGAGAGAAAATATTCACAAAACAACCCTGAAAAAGACTTGTGTGCAAAATATACAAAGAAATTCTAGGGGTGAGTTAAATAGGAGAATAGGATGATGGAAGGAGGCACAATGGGCCAGGTGGGAGTGGACTCAGGTGAGTGAGATTGTGCTGGGTGTGTGTGACAGAGCCTGGGGCATGCAGTGGCAGCATGAACAAAAAGGCTACTTATCACTTTAGGAGATAAGGGTCTCCTTTTATCACACATGGAACTATTTCAGGATGAGTTCTGAAGAAGACTGTGCTGTGTGTTGTGGGGAAAGACACATGACATAATAGTGACCATTTTAAACATTTTTCAGTGTGTAGTTCCATGGCACTAGGTACGCTCACACCGTTGTGCAGCCATTGCCACCATCATCTCACATTCTCACCAGCAATGCATGAGGGCTCCAATTTCTCCATATACTCACTAACACTAGTTAGTTTCCATTTTTAAAAAAGATAGTCACTCCAAAGGGTATGAAATGGTATCTCATTGTGGTTTTGATTTTCATTTATCTAATGGCAAGTGATATTGAGCCTCTTTTCATGTGTTTATTGGCATTGGATTTAGCAATGATTTTGAGTACGACACCAAAAGCACAGGAAACAAAAGAAAAAATAGATAAGTTGGACTTCATCAAAATTTAAAACTTATGTACAAAATTTAAAACGTTGTACATCAAAGGACACTACCAAGAAAGTGAAAAGGAAACAAACTATGTGGGAGAAAAACATTGCAAGTCATATCTCATAAAGGTATAATATCCAGAACATATAAAGAACTCAACAACAAAAAGACAAACAACACAATTTTATAATGGGAAGAAGACTTGAAAAGACTTTTCTCCAAAGAAGATACACAAATTGCACATGAAAAGATGCTCAAGGTTACTAGCCATCAGGGAAAAGGAAATCAAAATTACAATAAGATACCACTTGACACCCATTAGAATAACTATTACCAAAAACAACAGCAACAAATCTGGGCACGATGGTTCACGCCTGTCATCCCTGCATTTTGGGAGGTGGAGGCGGGCAGATCACTTGAGGCCAGGAGTTCGAGACCAGCCTAGCCAACATGGTAAAACCCTATCTCTACTAAAAATACAAAACTTAGCTAGGAGTGGTGGCACACACCTGTAATGCCAGCTACTTGGGAGGCTGAGGCAGGAGAATTGCTTGAACCTGGGAGGCAGAGGTTGCAGCAAGCTGTGATTGTGCTACCACACTCCAGCCTGAGTGACACAGTGAGACTCCGTCTCAAAAAACAAAACAAACAAACAAACAGAAACTGACAAGTGTTGACAAAGAAGTGAAGAAATGTGAACACTGCCGACGGGAATGTAAACTGGCACAGCCTATAGAAAAGTTTGGAGGTTCTGCAAAAGGCTAAACATAAAATTACCATAGGACCCAGCAATTTCATTTCTAGACACATCATAAAAGAATTGAAAACAGGTATTCAAACAAAACCATGTACATAAATGTTCATAGCAGCACTATTCACAATAACAAAAAAATGGAAACAACCCCAATGTCCATCAAGAGATGACTCAACAAAATGTGGTATATCTATACAATAATATGAATAATAATATTCAGTCATAAAAAGGATTGAGGTGCTCACATTTGCTACAACCTGGAAGAAGCTGTATACAAAACATCACAGACTATATGATTCCATGCATACAAAATATCCAGAATAGGTATCCATAGAGATAGAAAGCAGGTTAGTGGTGGCCAGGGGTCAGAGGGAGGGCAGATTAGGTCATAGCTGCTTAACAGGTGGGACTTCCTTTTGGGATGATAAAAATATTTTGGAACTAAGAGGTGATGGTTGCACAATATTGTGCATGAACTCAATGTCAATGAACTGTACATCTTAAAACAGTTAATTTTATAGTATGTGATTTTTACCTCAATAAAAAGAGGCGGCTGGTGTGGTGGCTCATGCCTGTAATACCAGCACTTTGGGAAGCTGAGGCAGGCAGATCACAAGGTCAGCAGTTCGAGACCAACCTGGTCAACGTGGTGAAACCCTGTCTCTACTAAAAAAATTCAAAAATTAGCTGGACATGGTGGTGTGCACCTGTAATCCCAGCTACCCAGGAGGCTGAGGCAGGAGAATTGCTTGAACCTGGGAGGTGGAAGTTGCTGTGAGCCAAGATCGCACCACTGCACTCCAGCATGGGCGGCAGAGCAAGACCCCGTCTCAAAATAAATAAATAAATAAAAATAAAAATAAAATAAAATAAATAAAAAGAGGAAAACCCAGTCCCTAGTGTTCCCTCACCAGGAATTGGCCTGGCATTCAAGTTTCTCCACAGTCCAGTGCTGTCTGGGCCTGGCCAACCACATTCTGGACCTGTGCTCCAACTACACCATCCACCAGCTCCTAAACCCACAGTATGGTCATTTCAGGTCCAGGTCACCTTCTCTCTGGAGAAGGTGCCCAGTGATCAGCAACACCTCCTCCGGGCTCATAGGGTCTTTTGAACCTTGCCCTGCTGTAATCCACAACTCATCACATGATCTCCAAGAGTTGTCGCATCTCTCTTTTTTCTCTCTCCTTTTTTTTTTTGAGACAGGGTGTCATTCTGTCACCCGGGCTGGAGTGCAGTGGCACAATCTTGGCTCACTGCAACATTTGCCTCCCAGGCTGAATCAGTCTTTCTGCCTCAGCCTCCCAAATACCTAGGACTATAGGCAAGCACCACCATGCCCAGCTAATTACTTTTGTGTTTTTTGTAGATGTGTTGCCGTGTTGCCCAGATTGTTCTCAAACTTCTGGGCTTAAGAAATCTGCTTGCCTAAGCCTCCTAAAATGCTGAGATTTCAGGCATGAGCCACCATGGCCGGCCTGTGTCATTCCAATAAGGAATTATTAGCTTTTTCTGAGTACTACTGTGTGCAGGTGTCTTGCTCAGGTGAACTCATATCAGTCTGCTAGGTATGGCTAGTGCTCTATGCAGAGGGGAAGGCCAGGCTCAGGTGACTAACTTACCTACAGTGGCCCAGCCTCCGGTGGCTTCACATTCAGGTTCCAGCCCAGAACCAGGTCTCCAGGGGCCACTTAGGGAAAGTTTGTGAGTTGAATGAAGATGTGTCCAGTCCACACAGGAGCAGCATCCTAACTATGGGTTCGTTTGTGTGATCATGAGGTAGCCCAGGTCCCACAAGGAGCCTCATGAGCCACACAGATCCTGTTATATATAAACCAGCCCAGGGCTCCCCAGAGCCTAGCTCCAGGAAGTATATTCACACTAGTATTTTTATACTTGGTTAGATTAGAGGTGAGGATGCCTGTACCTTGCTTCTGTCCACACCCTCCCACTCTCTGGATGCTAAAAATATATTCTGGGGCCTGCTTCACATCCACAGACCAGGATCCAGCTCTGCTGAGGCTCCCCACAAAACCCCAGAAGCTCTGCAGGCATGCATGGTGGAAGGGCTGCGTATCTGAGCCAGAAGGGGCTTTTGCCTTTGGGGGCCTCAGGCTGCAGGTACTTCTTTCTGCTCAGGTTGCAGGGAGCATCAGAGCCCCCAGGAGAGTTGCTCCCTGTGGCTCAGGACCCAGAGAGAGAACAGCCTCCATTTCATCCTGCCTTCAGAACTTCAGTGCTCCCAACCCCAGAGCACCCTTGATGCAGGGAAGGTGAATCCAGAAATTGGGGCTTAGTACAGGAGGGCTTTTGGCTTCACCCAGGAAAGAATTCAAGGGCAAGTCGGTGGTGTTAGACTGCAACTTTTATTGAAGCAGCTGTGCACAGCAGCAGCAGAGGATAGCCTTACGGAGCAGGGATACCCCATAGGCAGTGACCCAAGTAGCAGCTCAGAGGCAGTTCTGCAATCATATTTATACCCACTTTTAATTATATGCAAATTAAGGTGCAGGTTATTTAGACACTTCTAGAAAAGGGGTAGTAACTTTCAGGTCATTGCCATGGAAAAGGGCAGTATTTTCCAGGTGTTACCATGGAATGGCAAACTCACATGGCGCTGGTGGGTGTGTCATATGGAGGGGTGATTTTGCCATTTCCCTGTATCAGCTAGTCTTCAATCTGGTCCAGAGTTCCAGCCTTGCCTCAGGAGTCAGGTCTCACCTCCTATCTGAGTCTGGTCACAGCCCTAGCTAGGCAGATGATCCCAATGCCAGCCTAAAGCCCTGCAGTCAGGCCCTCCTGTGTTCTGCTTGGGGCACCCAGGAAGAGGATGGGGCACACTAGAAGGGGCCATGGTGTGTGGAACCCATAGTCAGGCCCTCTAGGTTGAAGTCCTAATCCCAGTACCTGTGAATGTGACCTTATATGGAAATAGTGTCTTTGCAGATGATCAAGTTAAGAGTAAATCGTTAGGGCCAGCCTTAATCCACTATGATCATGATTTTAAAAAGGGGAAATTTGGCTAGGCATGATGCCTCACACCTGTAATCCCAGCACTTTTGGAGGCCAAGGCGGGTGGATCACGAGGGCAGGAGTTGAAGACCAGCCTGACCAACATGGTGAAACCCCATCTCTACTAAAAATACAAAAATTAGCTGGGTGTGGTGGCATGCACCTGTAATCCCAGCTACTCAGGAGGCTGAGGCAGGAGAATTGCTTGAACCTGGGAGATGGAGGTTGCAGTGAGCTGAGATCTGCTGTGTGTCAGCAGGGCTATGCTCCTGCTGTAAAGCCGAGATTGCGCCACTGTACTCCAGCCTGGGCGACAGACTGAGACTTCATCTCAAAAACAAACAAACAAACAAACAAACAAAAACAAAAAAACTTGGTGGGGGGGTGGGATTTGGAAACAAATGCACACAGGGAAAAAGCCATTTAAAGACTGGAGCTTAAGCCGAGCATGGTGGCTCACACTCGTAATTCCAATACTTTAGGAGGCCGAGGCAGGTGGGTCACTTGATGTCAGGAGTTTGAGAGCAGCCTGGCCAACACAGTGAAACACCATCTCTACTAAAAATACAAAAACTAGCCAGGCGTGGTAGCAAGCACCTGTAATCCCAGCTACTCCAGAGGCTGAGTCAGGAGAATCGCTTCAACCCGGGAGGTGGAGTTTGCATTGAGCCAAGATTGTGCCACTGTGCTCCAGCCTGGGCAACAAGAGTAAAAGTCCGTCTCAAAAACAAAACAAAACAAAAAAGATTGGAGCTTTGCTGCCACAAGCCAAGAAACTAACAGAACCTGAAGAGAGGCCTGAAACTGATCCTTCCCTAGTGCCTTCAGAGGGAGCATAGCCCTGCTGAGACAGAGCAGAAATGGGACTCGGCCCACCCCCACTAGTGTGTTGTTCCATACATGCCCACTGTCCACCAGACCTTGCAGCACCACCCTCCAGGTACCATACTAGCTGACCAGACCTTGCCAACTGTGTGAGAAAAAATAAGATAAGCATCGTCCCACCATAAGTTTCACTCGGGGAGTTGAGTGCACCTGCTCGTGCACAGGGCCAGGAGAATGACCCTGGCCTCATGATAATACTAAAGGCCTCACCCAGGGAGGGGCTGATTGCCATTTTCTAATCACACAACGTATGTGTTAGCATGATTCTTTACTGCATCTGATCACCGGCCCCCATTTGTGTAATGACACTCACCTAACCCATAAATTATGTATGTCACCCTCCTTAAGGCACCGCAATGCATTCCCCTTGGGGAGCCAGCCAAGAATCCTTCCTCCTGCAGTCTCTCTTCTGCCCAACCTTTCGGGGCATAAGCCTTAATAAAGCCTTGTCTGGGAAACTTGCTTGGCCTTGTATCAACTTCTGTTTCATGGGAGCCTAAGAACATGTGATCGGAAACACTGCCAACATCTTTATTTCCAACTTCTGACTTCGAAGCTGTGAGACAACAAATCTCTGTTGTTCTAAGCTGCCCATTTTGTGGCACTTTGTTACGGCAGCCCTGGGAAACAAATGCAGGCACATCCTGCTCCATCTGCCACTCTCTCCAGACCACAGCTGCTCCCCAAGCCTAGCCTATGAGAGGCTGAGGGACAGAAGCAGGACCCTTCACAGGTTGCCATCACTGGTGGATGGTCACTTCCAGCCTCAACTGTCTGGGAGCTCCAGCCTCAGCTCTCAGTTTCCTGGAGCAAGAGGGAGGATGAGGACAAGGAGGAAAGAGGGTGTTGGCCTCCCAGGAACTGTCTCTGAGCTTCTACCCTGCTGTCCCTGAAGCTGCCCCTGAACCTCCACCCTGAGCCCAGCCCAGAGCTGTCCCTAAGCCCCCACCCTACTGTCCCCAGAACTGTCATTGAGCTTCCACTGTGCTAGCTCTAGAGCCCAGAAAGCCCAGGGCTGGTCAAACCCCACCCCTCACTCCTCCTCTGGCCCCTCCTTCCAGTCATCAATACTTTGCAACAGCCATCAAGCCCCTTTTAATCTCTAGAAAGTTGCCTCACAAAGGCACAGAGAGGTCACACCAGGTGGTCACGGCGCCTTACCTGTGTCCACTGGGCCCAGGCTGGCCCTTTAAAGGGATGAGGGCAGAACAGTTGAGAGACCACACCCTTCTTCTCACAGACGGCAGGGATAAAGGAAAGGGACAGCGGAAGGAGGGACCTGTGGGCAGGATGCTGCGGGTGGAGGCTCCTCCCCACAGGCACTGAGCAGAGGGATAGAGGAGAAGCCTCCAGCCTCCATCCAGACAGGACCTCTGACCACTGTTAGGGGCCCCTTCTCAGGAGGTTCAGTCCCACATGACCGCTCCAGAGACTTCAGTCCATTTTCCCAAAATGGACATGATGCATCTGGCGATTCAGGGACCTAGAACGTCCAGGACCGAGGCTTGTTGAAGACAGGAGGGAGCAACATGCTCTGGAGGTCCTCATGCAGCCCGGGCCTCTGGCAGTGACCAGCCAGCATCCAGGCACCTCCTTGCTGGGTCTCCAGGCTCTGATGCTCACAGGAAAGGCCACAGGCCAGGGTTGGGATGGGCCTAGAGCTCTGCATGTTTCTAGGGAAGGTTGAGGGGTGGCATCCCCAGTAGCAGTCCAAGACACCACAGTAGTCACTGTTGCTGCTGCTGCCCTCTGAGTCTGGGGGAGCTGGCCTGGTGGGGGACATGGGGGTCCAGTCCTCCTGTGGCAGATAGGCAAGTGGCTGTGCCCTCCACTCCGTACACCCCGCTGGCAGCACATCCTCTGAGCTCAGGTTCCCCAGGACGCTAGTCCCAGTGTTCTCCTGCTCCTCCTCCAGGCACACAGATTTCCAAGGATACACTGGGCCACAGGTGAGCAGTGCAATGGCCTCCTGGACGCAGGGTTCCAAGGCTCCTCGTGGGGTGCCAGCACAATCTTGGCTCAGCAGCACGCCGGTCCTGTGGGCCCCCATCCAAGTCTGGAACAGAGTGTGGGAGGAGGGAAGGGCTCAGGCAGCATGTTCAGAACTCATCCTGGAAGCAGCTGCCTCCTTTCTGGCAAGCCCAGCCTCCCTCCTCCTCCAGAAAGCCCTCCTGAAGTCCACACCCAGAGGCCAGGCAGCACCTGTGTCTTGAACATTCTGTCTGCTCCATGTGCCAGCCCAGCCTCAACATGGGACCCTGAGTCCCTTCAGGCCCTCATGACTCCCCCAGCACAGGGCCTGGTGCTCACAACAGACTGAACCAAGGTACAGATGGTGACATCCGCCCAGGATAGAGCCAAAGCCTGACAGCATGTGCCTCAGGGCCTTTCAGCAGCTACAGAGACTGGGCACTCCTACCTGACACACACACACACACACACACACACACACAAACACACACACACACACACACACACACACACGAGTCGCTGTGAGGACTGGTGACTTTCAAAGCACTTGGCTAAGACCAGCAGAACTGGATCCTTCTGTGGGGCCACAGGAGGGCCCTCGCATCCAAAAAGAAGCTGTTCTCTTGATGGGATCAGGAGCCTCCAGGCCATGCACCACACACACCACACCCTCCATGATTGCACTACTCTCTGGAGACCAACCTATGGCACCAGATCCCCGCTCGAGGGTCTAAATAACCCCTGGCAGGTGCCCTGGTTCTCTAGGGAAGGGCTGGTGCCTGCAACAGGATGACAGTCCAGGTGACCATAACAATCTGTGCCTTGCTGAGCCTTGTCCTCAGCTGCCCAGGTTCTTGACAGTCATACCTACCACCTTAGGGAAAGAGGGGGACTCTGAAAAGAGCCAGGTGCTTGGTTCATGGTTCAAATTCTATTTTTAGACAAAAATCTTGAAAACTAGGCTCCTTATTGAGAGAGAAAAGGATTTTCCTGCACAGTAAGCTGGAGCCGTGGTGTGGAGGGGACATCCTTGCCACAGAGGGTCCAGGGATGACCGAGGGCATCCAGGAGGGAAGATCCTGGAGAAGAGGGGTCAGCTTGGCCCAGACTCCAGGGAGGGGCCCTCACTGCCTCTTGTCCTTTACCTAAAATGAGGAGTCTGAGGGGAAAAACCAGAGACCACTCACTGGAGCCCCCCCCTCCCACTCCTCCCACCCAGGGGGCATGAATCTCCAGCCCAGCAGGGAGGGGAGGGCCTGATGCAACCCCTAAGTTGCTCACTGGTTCCTTGGTTGTGGGAGCCCAACATGGGGGGAAGGGAGGGAAGTGCAGGGCCCACTGCTCAGCTGTGCTGCCAGCATGCGATTCGAGGGGGACCAGGGGACCAGGCCGAGCAGGAGCCCAGAGGCAGTCAGAGCCCCAGACCCTTCGCCACAGCCACAGGACACACAACTTCGCAGAAGGAGGAGGTGAGGCACGTGGTGGGTGCAGACAGGTACAAACCAGAGGGGACAGAGATAAGTCATGAGAAATTGACATTTTTTCCATCTACAATGGAACTGGAGACATGAGAACAAAAAGACATCAGCAATGGGAAATAAAGCTAGTTTTTCCCCATTTGAGACACGGTATAAATTGAAATTCACTGAATATACAAAAAGCACTGACGAGGCTCCCATATTGGCCGCCAGCCCTCATGAAAGCCAACATCTTGGGCAGGCCAGCATTCTAGTCAACCCCTGCCCCCCACACCCTGCCGTGCTCTCTGCACACACCTGGAAGTTCCCATTGTGCACACTGTAGAGGGGCTGGAAGAACGCTGTTGGAGAGGGCACGTTCCGGTAGAAGGTTCTCTTCACCCTGAGGCCAGGAGAGGCCAGTCAGAGGCCTATGGCAACCCAAGTGGCCTGAGGTCACTGCAGAGGCTGAGCTTCCTTCCACCAGCAGGAGGCCCACCCACCCTGTCCCTGCCACTGCCTCTCTCCCATCTCATCACATCCCAACCCACTCTGAGGCCAGGACCCATTTGGGCCTCCTTGCCTAATGGCCACACGGAACCGATTTATGCCGAGGCACACATCCTTTACAGCGTGAGTTGCAATGGCAGGTTCAGAACAGAGAGTTACCAGCTATGTCCTCAGTCCACAGAGGGAGCCAGCAGCTGCAGAAACCCGTCTTTGCCATCAGCAGAAGGTCTGCAGCTCCCACGCCACCCAGTGTTTCCCTGAGCACCAGACTTGCTGCTGAGGATCCGCTGACTCTCCCACAAGGATGTCACCTGGGGCTCCAACCCAGCAGGTCCAAATAGACCTCACCAAGTTCCCTGCAAGGCTGTCCCCATTTTCCCCACCTCAGGGGTCACCACTCATATCTCATCCAGCCACATGTCCCCTCTATTTCTCCTCCTAAGACCCTGCAATTCCCTCTACTTCGCTCTATCTCCACTTCTTTTGCTGGCTCAAGCCAAATCATCTCCTGGTGGGCACCCCATTGGCCCCCATTGGCCTCCAGCAGGTGTCCCATGTCCCCTTGTCCAGCAATCCATTCCTCAAAAGATAAACTAGGTTGTATCACACAGTTTCACACTTTCCTTTGCTCCAAGGAGAAGCCAAGTGCCCTCCCGCTTGGCCCCACCCAACTCTCCTCTCCCCACACCCTCACTCACATCTGTTGCCTGACATGGCCCCAGCACCCTCTCTTGTAACCTGACATGTGGTGCATGACGCATGATGGTTTATTTAAGGAGAGCCCTTGTCCAACTTGTTCTCTAACGCATCTGCGAGGGTGAGAACAGGGTCCTGTGCACACCAGATGCCCCAAATGTCCTTTCATTGAATGTGTGAACAGATGAACAAACTAAGCTCCTCCAGAGGCAGGAGACCAGGACTTGGGCTCCTGATCTCCGCGATTCTAGGTTTGGTTGGGACCAAGCTGTCCTTATCTTCAGCCTCTGCCACAGATCCCCCTTCCCTTCTCTCCACTATCAACTTGAGAACCCTCTTCTGGCCCATGGTGAAGACTTGAAAAGCCCACCCCACTGTTAACCCCAACAGTGGAGAGGGGAGGGGAGGAACCAGACAGGGGTGGCCCTTGATACCCCACCCACCACACACTCACACATGCACATACAGATACATCTGCACACATACACTAAGACATGTACACCCTTACCCCTTCACACAAGTACACACACACACACACACACACACACACACACACACCAGCTACCTACCTGGGCGACAGCTTGAACAGAAGGTAGATCAGGCCAGTCAGCAGGAGAAAGACAGAGACAACAACAAGGATGTTGTCTGGGCGCCCCGAGGGTGGGATCAGAGGGCCTATGGGCAGGAAGGGCCCAGGCTTGTGAGCAGCCTCAGTGCCAGGAGGCTCCCCACAAACCTACATGGCAAAGTGGAAGGTTTGTGATGGGCCTTGGAGGTTTGCGTCATCTGCTGAAGGACCTTGTATGAGCCACACTCCTGGGCCTCACTCTTCCCGTCTTCCACACGGTGGGTCATAAGGTCCATGGGACCTCTCAGCACTGCAGTGTACAAGGGTCAGCCCAGCTCTCATTAAGGACACTGAGGTCACGTCCAGCCTCCATGCAGTAGCACCAGCCCTGGTGTGCAGCCCTGCCAACCTCACTCCTAACAGAAGCCACTGACTACACGTTCCCAGGAAGCCCCAGAGTTGGCAGCTGTTTGTTTCCTCCCTATAGACCTCAGACCTTCAGAGGAAGGGGGTCAACTGGGGCATGGCTGCCTCAGGGAGGGGCTTCCAGGAAGTTGAAAGGGTGCGAGGGTGAGGTGAACAGCAGTGCCCACCTTGTCTCCGGGGAGCCTGGAAGCACACAGGCTGGCTCCACTCGCTCCACTGGCCTGTGTAACGCTCCTCGTCTGCCACTCCATCCTCCGTTGTGGCCATCTGGACACGCAGCCTGGCCTCATGGATAAAGCCAGGGTCCAGCTCAAAGGCTTCAAGTATAAGCCAGGTCACCCCAACAATGTGATCCCTGTGCTGGGCCCTCTGTGGGGTTGCAGACAGTTAGCAGGTGCTGAAGGTGGGGCAGCAACCTTCAGCCCTCGAGAATACACACATGTATTATATGCTTATATAACATACACACAAAGACACCTGTGTTAACACACAGGCACACTCACCACATTCACGTGCACACACACACAGAGAAGGCATACTTTCACACTCACACTCACACACAGACACAGCTGCATTTGCCCCAAATATACATATGCACACACAGGCAAACATATCTACAGGCACACTTTCACACTCATCAGAGTTGCATGCACACTCATAAGCACATGCGTGTACACATGAGCACACTCACCACACTCACCACAGTTGCATACAGATTCATCCACATAGGCATGCCTATGTGCACACTCACCTATACAAACACAAGGCAAAGGCACACTCATATGTACACTTACATATAAACACACAAACATGGGTGCACATATGACTGTGCACACTTATATGTGTGCACACATACATACATGCACACTCACCAGTCTTATGTGCACACACTCACAGAGACACAGGCACACTCACTGTAACTCCCATACACACACACAAAGCATACAGGTACATGTCAGTATACGTGTATGTACACACACACCTAGCTCTAGTTCCTCCCTTCCTCATCACTACAAGTTGACATTTCCCTGTGTAGAGTGGGGAGTCTGCCCTGGACTGCTGTTCCCAGGAGAGAGGACTCCAGAGAAAACCAGCCAAAGTGTTACCTCCCAGGCCTCTTCCCGCTTCTTGAAGGCCAGCTCATAGCTGAGAAGTGTGGTCATCGGCTCCAAGGCAGGACTGATGATCCAGGTCAGGATGCAGTGGCCAGAGCTGACATTGCTCTGCAAGTCAGAGGGCGGGTCCAGCTTAACTGGAACAGAGTGAATCCATGTGAGGCTGAAGATCCATGGGTCTGGGTCTGTCACTCAGCACACCCAAGACTGGGGATCTGAAAGATTCCCAAGGGGCATGGTCAAGGCCCTCTCTGACCAGACACCTCACTGGGAGACTGCTCCAGTAAAGCCCTAGGCGGGACAGGACAGCAATCAGTTCCACTGGCCTCTGCAGCGAGATTAGTTGGTTTCTAAATATTGCTTCCCTTTCCTTCACAGTCAACTGCTGGAAGTTCTTCCCAGCATATTATTGGAGTCCTTCCTGGTATGACTGAAGAGCATTTCACATGACTTAAATGGCAGCCCCTGCCCCAACTAGCAGCCCAGCATCTTTATTTCGTGCCAAAACACTGCCCCTGCAGTAACCACATGGGCCCTACCCTCCCAAGGGCCAACCCCGCCCCCAGCCCTGGATCTCACTTGGTAGGGACTGAGAACACTCACTGGGCCACAGGGGTCACAGGCTGCAGGGCCTTGCTCCCAGCCCCCAGGCAGCCAGGATATTCTTGCCAAGGGGTCCCGCCCCAGACCTGTAGCCACTGCTCACCGTGTCTCCGGGGCAGGTACTGCGGGTCCACTAGGCTGACCTGCTCCCTTCCAGACACGCAGTGGTGGAAAGTGATGGTGAAATTGTCGGATGGCAGGATCACTGCGTCGGGTGGCAGCACTACAGTGCACTCACTGCCCTGCAAGATGCACTTATGTGTGCCGCCAGGAGCCTGGTTGCTGGAAAGGGCATGTATCAGAACCACAGGGCTGCTACACTGTCCTGGTGCAGCTGCTGCAATCCTGGGGACCTCACCCTCATTACTGTCCAGGTGGGCATGGCCCTCCATCCTCACCTGGTGAAGAGGAGCCAGGGGCTGGAGCCCTGGGCGAGCTCTGGGGCAGACCAGTGGCAATCGATCCTGAGAATGTTGTTGGTGAGGCAGGTGAAGGTTCCAGCCCTTGGCCCTGGAGACAATGACCGTTGGGAGCCCACAGTAAGTGCTTCAGGGCAGAGCTGAGCTGGAGGGTTGGGGGGATCTGACAGTTGACACCCTCGCAGGGCAGTCACCAGTGAATGATCCCAGAATCTATTCAGGGAAGCACTGGGAGGCCTGGGAAGTGATGAGCTCTGACTCATGGTACATGGGCCAGTTAGACTCAGAGAGGTGTTAAGAGGGTGAAGGAAAGGAGACTAAGGTCGATCCAGGGACCGAAGGTAGGGAGGTAAAGGTACGGAGACTAGCGACTGAGGTCCAGGCTTACCCCTAGAGGACACGCCCCAGCACAGTTTGGGCCAAACTTTTCCCTAGGGGCTCAACAGAGGACAACCCAGTCCCCCAAACATGCCCTAGTTCTCCACCCACCTTACACAGACACTAGTGCCCAGCCCTCACCTCGTCCTGGGACAGAGACTCCGGAGCAGACACAGGTGCAGACGCAGATGCAGGCCAGGAGCCAGGTGCCCATGTCTTGCCTCAGGGCCTCACGCTCCCAGGTCCAGCCTGCAAGGGATTGGGCTGAGGGCCCTGTGCAAGCCATCCCTCTCTGGAGGAGTGCTCCCCATGAATTGCTCCCCAGCAGAGTGCTCAGTGAGTCCCCACTTGCACTCACACAGTGTCCTGTGAAAGACACTGGGCACCATTGCCGAGGCTTTACTGATAAGGAACTGAAGCTCGGAAAAGCCATTTGACCCACCCAAAGACTCATGGCTGCAGTGTGTAAGATGCACCCTCAAACTTAGATCCTGTACTCTGACTCAGCTAGGTCTCCACGTCTGCCTCAGCCAGCCCATCCCCCATCCCTGGGCCCAGGCCCCATCCTGCAGGTGCATTTTCTACTTTAATGCTCACAACAGCCCCGTGAGGGAGAAGCCCTGTTCGCATTCACAGGCAAGAAGCTGGGTCCTGAGAAGGGGAAATGACTTGCCCAGGGTCACACAGACAATCTCTACACAATTTTTGTTTTTGAAATGGAGTCTTGCTCTGTCACCCAGGCTGGAGTGCGGTGGTGCAATCTTGGCTCACTGCACCCTCTACCTTCCTGGTTCAAGTGATTCTCCTGCCTCAGCCTCGCAGGTAGCTGGGATTACAGGCACGCCACCACGTTCAGCTAATTTTTTTGTATTTTTAGTAGAGACGGAGTTTCACCATGTGGGCCAGGCTGGTTTTTAACTCCCAACCTCAAGGGATCCACCTGCCTTGGCCTCCCAGGTAGCTGGGATTATAGGCGTCCACCGCCACGCCAGCTAATTTTTTTGTATTTTCAGTAGAGACGGGGTTTCGCCATGTTGACCAGGCTGGTTTTGAACTCCTGATGTCAAGGGATCCACCTGCCTCGGCCTCCAAAAGTCTTGGAATTACAGGTGTGAGCCACCATGCCCAGCCTCTATGCATTCTCTCTCCTTTTTGTCTTCTTAAATAAAGACCCATCCCAGGGTTCTGCCCCAGGAAGGTGGACAAGGATGGCAGTGGGGTATCTGTGCGACAGATGGCACTTCCTGAACTCTGTCTGTGGCATCCCTGTTCCAAGGTGGCTGCCAAGGAGAGCACCACCAGAAAGGCAAAGCCCTCCATGCTGGAGTGTGAGGCCTGAGCCCCAAGATCCCTGGGGGAGCCAGAGGCTGGCTGGAGATGAGGGGCTGGGTGTCAGGAAGTACTTGGGTGTGGGAAGGCTGCTGACGCCCTATCACCCCATTTGCAGCTCCAGATGGTACACCGATAGCCCCTAGGCAGGAAGCAGGGCCAGGCTGGTTATACAAGACTGATTAGTGATAAGGAGGAGAAAAAAAAACCAGACATGCATGCAGACTACAGCACGCACACCGTTCAGAAACATGCACACCCTCAATGGGCAGTAGGCACTACGCTAACCCTACTCCACCCCACTCCCGGCAGTGTATCCAGGTACCCACAGGACAGCCCCCTGTTGAAACTGATGGTCAGGAAGTCTCACCCTTCCCTAGAATGGAGTGTGCAGCCTGGCACCACTAGCCGCAGCATGAAACACCGTGGCAAGTTCTCTGCAGCAGTGTCTGTCCCTTCTTGCAGCAGTTACTGGAAAGGTGGGAATGGGGAAGACCGTCAGCCAGCTCTTGGGATATGTGAGGGCAGGGTTGTTATGATTACCACGACCTGAAGGAAGCACCGGCACAACAGCCACACCTGAGAGCTGACTCAGGCCCCAGGAAGGATGACCGCTGCACCAGCAGTGGAGAAACACCCACATCTGCGTAGAATCAGGCCAGGGCAGCCACAGGCTAACCCAGAAGCCGATGGCTTGAGAGCAAGGAGTAGGATGGCTCCAAGATCAGCAGGCCTCATTTCTACACTGGGAAGAGGGATGGTAGCGCAGGATCCACATGTGACACCTGAGAGCTACAAAGCAAGGCCAGAGAGTTAAGTACAACGACAACAACGGCTATCTGACGGAAGGTCTCTGCTTTTCCTCTGTACTGAAAACTTACATCCGTACCTGGTAAGCTGAGCAGGGCAGGGTTGCCAACCTCATACAGATGAGGAAACAAGCTCAGAGACCTGGGACCTGCCCAAAACCTGGCTCCTGACACCTCTTTTCTTGGCACATTCCCACCAGCTTCTACACAAGCCTGTGAACTTCCCGAGGGCAGTGCCTGTGAGGTAATCCTCAGCACATACCCCCACAGAAGGCACCACAATGCTTTATAAATGGGGTGGCTGCAGGCAGAGCTGCTTTCCTGTATCCTTGACCACAGGGCCAGTCAGTCTGGGCAGGTGCACACACCCCCACCTGCATGATCCCTGCTCCTGGATGTCACCAGGGAGGCCTCATCACAGCTCAAACAACACCCAGTCACAGGGTGGTTGTGAGAGCAGGAGGGAAACCCAGTGTCTGCAACCTGGGACAGAGCTGCCCCTGACACCGCCATGCCTGCTGGGGAGCCTGGCTGACATCACTGCCCGGCACAGCGTCTCCCACATTGGGTCTGTGGACATAGCCTTCAGTCCATGGTCACTTTGGTCTCTTCTGAGATTCCCACCTGTTCCATGGTCTCAGTGTCAAGCTCTGGCCCAGATGGCTACTGAGCCTCACGGCCTACCTGCCCTGGTTCCCTGGGCCACTGTGAAGCTGTGGGCTGCCCTGCAGCTGGAGCCCTGCCTCAGACCACAGGCTCTGCCACACCCACAGGAGGGTCTTCAGACAGGCTCAGCCCTTCACCCTCCCTGGCCCTCATCCCCTGAGCACTCACCTAATACCATGCAGAATTTTAGACCAGAGCAGGCCACCGTCATGGAGGCTGGCTAGGTAGCCCTGGGCTCCTCCGTGCCTTGAAACACACTCTCCAAGTTGGCCTTATACAATTACACAGAGCCCACTATATATTTTTTTTTTGAGACGGCGTCTTGCTCTGTCACCCAGGCTGGAGTGCAGTGGCGTGATCTCGGCTGACTGCTACCTCCGCCTCCCGAGTTCAAGCAATCCTTCTGCTTCAGCCTCCCAAGTAGCTGGGATTACAAGCATGTGTCACTATATCTGACTAGTTTTTTTTTTTTTTTTTTTTTTAAGAAAAAGAAAGAAAAGAAAAAAGAGAGAAAGAGAGAAAGAAGAAAAAAAGAATGAAAGAAAGGGAAAAAAAGAAAAAGAGGGAGAGAGAACGGGAATCTTGCTCTATTGCTCAGGCTAGAATGCAGTCTAAAAATGGGTATTAAAAAGCTCTTTTATAGTAATAATTGTGTTACACAACGGATACAGGACGGAATAAGGGAGGAAAATAACAAACAAACAGCCAACCAATGTTTCATTTAAACCTATGAAATGCTATGTAATTGCTGGGGAGTGATTTACTCCCAACCATGTGGTCACTTTTAGAATAGATGCGATGTGCTACTGAAGAAAATGTATGTTTTGTGGATTTGGAGTAGAGAGTTCTGTAAATGTTGATTAAGTTTACTTGTTTGAGGTCTAAGTTCAAGTCCCAGGTATCCTTGTTAACCTTCTGTCTCATTGATCTATCCTCTATTGACAATGTAATGTTAAAGTCTCCCACTATTATTGTGTGGGAGTCCAAGTCTCTTTGTAAGTCACCAACAACTTGCCCTATGTGTCGGGGTGCTCC